>WEDG01002380.1:45000-55211 GCA_017591395.1 Schistocephalus solidus | reverse complement strand
CGGCTTCTCATAGAGCCGACTGAGATGTGCAGGACCAGAAATGTCGCCAGGCAGCACCAATGTCAGGGCAGGGAACCCTGGACAGATCCCTTTTAACAAAATCAGGAAACAGACGATTCATCAGCTAAGCTACCTTTCTAGGAATCACTAAAAGGCTGAGATATAGAACCTTAGGATTCCGAAACGCAAGAAGTTCTGGAGCCGGGTCCGGAATCCTCAGCATCCAAAACCCTTACTGGGGGCCAGCACCACCGGCCGCGGGTGGGGCGAGCCACTTCGATTAAGTATGGCTGCCCGAAGACAGGAATACCCGCTATGAGATTTTCTGCAGAGATGTCGCTAGCAGCCCTACTGCACAAGCGTACGCGATTTGGAGTATTCCACGTTCTATTCTGGCCCTTCACTTCCACGCGTGTTGATGTCTCCTTTAGAGGTTAGTTTGTGAGACAGGAAATTCTTCCCTTGCGCCCTGAAAGCATGTCGAAATGAACATCCGTTTTCGTTTTTACTTCATCTATGTCTAGATTTTCAAATATTTTTGTTCCCTAGTATTTACGGGTTTATATGTTGGATTTACTCTTGTTTCATTTGGTTTCAGCGTGTACGCTTTTGCTGTATCGAGGTAGCAGAGTTTTGTGGAGTTTGAATGGAGTCTTACGCAGCAGAGACATGGGTGGGGCATTAAATGTAGGCAGAGTGCAGGAAAGCGAAGCGTATGCGGCCAAATAAGAGTTAAGGATCGCTTTGAATAAACTAACCTAAAGGAAACCAACTAATCGAAACACGATGAGAAGCACATCGAAATGATTTCGATGGAGACAGCTTCGGAGTCGCAAATGCATGTAAAGAAAGGATGTTTGGAATGTGTATGTCGCACATAGTACTCAGATGCTACATACAAATGAGCTCGTGTCTGTGGAAGGACCGTTCATTGATCTGTGGTTACAAAGGCAAAACCTGCTCGTATGGTAGCTGCTGAGGTCAATTTAGACCCCTTGCAGAGGCAGTTGCGCAGCGGCTATTGATAATGTAGGAGAAGTTCCACGCAGACAGAATTGGATGCGTTTATATAAGCCATCGTTAGCTAACCATACACCAAATACCCATTAGGCGGCCTGAAATTTGGTCCTAAACAGTTTGTTCGATGTGACTTCAGTCAGACCCATTTCTACTGAGCCGCTGGCCTGAAGTTATAACATGGAATGTCGATAATTTTCGTTTATGTTTCTGTCTCATTTTTGCATATCCTCGATTTCACAGTTTGTACGGGCAATTCACGAAATATTTACATAGCATCATTTTTCCCGCATTTTCAAAATGGTCTATTGCGGTGGTGGTGCACTGAGACAATACACTTTGGCAGATTCTCTCTACAATTAATCCATCAAATTTGCGTTTCTCTCACATTTATCACTTTACTATCAAAATATTTGGTGCAGGCCTATATTTTCATAAGTCTGCCCTTTTATCTACTAAAATAGTAGCTGACTTACTTGTTTCACCGTCTTCCTTTTTGCTTCAGCAATATGGATGAATGTATACTGCTCCTGTCAGTTCGACCAGCGTAGCCCGATGCTGTCCACCGTATGCTCCATATAATGGTGGTGCACAGGACGCTCGATCCGCACGTATGGATTATTTTTAAGCAATAGTAGATGTGCGCTACGGCTACCCACACTCTCCCCTCCCCATCTGACCCCGGTGTCATGATAGGAGTCAGGAAGACCAGAGGCAGGGAGAGGACGCAGAGTGGCTGGCGCGATCCGGAGCCACCCTGGGCGTATCATCACACCTGGCTCCGGATCCCATGGAGTGGGAGTGTGCAGTGAGGCCACATTTAGAAGGAGCAATTGCGAGACTAATCTTAGTCATGATCAACCACTCCACGCAAAACACACGCTAAGAGCTATCCACGTGGTCTGGGATTGCCTCGTCAGTTGGCAGCCTTCCAGAAGCCACGGCTTTTTAGCGCTTTACTGATGATAGTTTCAAGCGCATCAGGATCATTATAGCGAGAGGCGCTGAACCGTCGGCGTCACTCTCACCCACCCCGCAGTCAGACCGCATCCGGAACCGGTCGGTAGTCACGATGCCGAAATGAAGCGCAGCTGCTGGTGAGAGCCTCTTCTGCGCGTACTACGCATTACACTACTTGCTCCTCCAAACACACAAGCGCAACAGTTCACACAGCAACGTCCAAGACGGCGAGCCTTGCGCTTCGGTTTGGTGTTCGGGTGGAATACCATGGCGATTCCACACGGAGGCCTGCGGTAGGCCAAAGGCCTGACTAGCTTTGGGAGATACGTTGGGCAGCTTTGTCAGTGATTCTCTCGTGTTGGCAGCGCGTTTCCCAGAAAAGCAAAAGGTTTCCACATTTTGAGTTGAGCACCGTTAGAGTGATTTGGGAGCATTGCATTCCAACGTCGCAACGCCAACCAGGGCTTCGACCGAGCTAGCAATCCTCAGTGAGAGATTGCCGTGAAAGCTTTTATATGCGAGCAAACTGAAGATGTACGGGACCGTCATCTTGACGGCACCAATGTATGGGGCGGAGACCTGGGCCAGTCCACCCAAAACAAAATCAGGAAACAGACGTTATCACTTCAGCTACCTACAGAATACTAAAGCTGAGATATAAAGACGGATTCCAAAACGCAGAAGTTCTGGAGCGGGCAAAGAATATAGCATCAAGCCTCACAGGCAACTGCAGCTACGCGGTGGAGTGGCCGCTGCGTTCAGATGGCTGGCAGACGAATACCCGCGTATGAGGGAATTTCGGTGGGAAAAGCACATTAAAGGTGGGTCCCAGAAATAGTGCTGTATTGTCGCCTTTCGTAAACACCTACAGTAGAGGTTGTGATTTGTACAGATAAAGATCCCCTGGTATCACAGGACTGCTGTCAAATGTTCTGTCTGGATTATGCTCTTTTGGCATTCGGTGCCTTTATTCCTCCTAGCCAGGGTTGTGGTTGGAAAGATGGGTTCCTTTTCCGCGACTGAAAATTAGTAGTAGCGAGGCGACAGTAGTAGTAATAGTATGAAGTAGTGGTGGTTGGTGAATGTAGTGAGTATTGGTACGAATTACTAGTGGTAGTAGTAGTAGTAGTAGAGATAGTAGTAGTAGTCTTGAGAAATGAAGTAGTAGTAGTGGTAGTAGTAGTAGTAGTAGTAAGAGTGAAGGTAGGAGTAGTAGTGATAGTAGTAGTAGTAGTAGTGTGGTAGTAGTAGTAGTAGTAGTAGTGAGTAGTGAGTATTAGAATTGGTAGTAGTGAGTGAAGTGATGGTAGTAGTAGTAGTAGTGGTATTAGTGAGCAGTACTATTGGTGTGGTTGGCAGTAGTGACGCGGTATTGGTTTTGGTAATAGTAGTAGCAGCAGTAATAGTAATAGCAGTGGGAAGTAGTAGTTAAATAAAGAAATATGGTAGTGATAAGACGCAGTAGTGTGGTTGTGGTGATAGTAGTAGTAGTAGCGGATCGCAGTGGTAAGAGCAAAGAGTTGTGAGTGGTTGATTTCGCAGTTTTGTTGTAGTAGAGTATATAGTAGTAGTAGTAGATGCAGTGGTAGAGATACGAAAGTTGTAGTGGTTGACGCGGTAGTAGTAGTAGTGAGTAGTAGTTGTAGTATTGTAGTAGTAAGTAGTAGTAGTAGTAGTAGTAGTAGTAGTAGTAGTAGTAGTAGCAGTAGTAGTAGTGGTTGTAGTATCAGAGTAGTAAGTAGTAGTATCAGCAATCGATATTATTCGTAGTAGTCATGATGGTAATAGTAGTAGTAGTAGTAAGACGCAGTGAAAGTGATAGACGTAATGTGAAGTAGTGGTGAGTAGTGAGTGAAGTAGTAGACGCAGTAGTAGTTGTCGTAATCGTAGTAGTAGTAGTAAGTGAGCAGTAGTAGTAGAAAGTAGTAGTAGAAGTAGTAATTTTAGTGAAGTAGTAGAAGAGTATTAGTGAGTAGTTGCAGTAGACGCAGTAGTAGAAGTAGTGATAGTAGTGGTAATGAAGTAATGGTTGTTTGTAGTAGTGAGTGATGAGTTGAGTGAGATAGTAATGTGATAGTAAACAGTTGACTTTTTAGTAGTAGTGATGAGATTGAGTAGTAGTAGTAATAGTAGCTGTATTAGTAGTAATATCCTCCAAAGTAGAAGTCATGTGTAGTAGCACACGCAGTGAGTAGAGATATAAATAGTAGTGGTGAGTAGACACTAGCAGTGGTAGTAATAGCACAGTGGTGAAATGTGTTTGTAGTAGTAGTAGTAGTAGTAGTAGTAGTGGTAGAGTGGTGGGGTAGACACAGTAGTAATAGTAGTAGTAGTGAGTAGTAGTAGTGAGTAGATGAAGTAGTAGTAGTAGTAGTAGTAGTAGTAAATGGTGAGAGTAATAGTAGACACTTGAGTAAGTATTATAAGTAGTAATGAAGTAGTCGTAGTTGTGAGTATGAGTAGCAGTGGTAGTAGTAGTTGGATCGAGTGACAGTCGTCGTAGTAAGTAATAGTAGTAGAAATAGTAGTATAAGTAGCAGTATTAGACACCAGTTATGGTGAGTTGACAGTAGAAGTGGAAAAGAGTCATGTAGTAGTAGTAGATGCAGTAGTAGTTGTAGCAATAGTTGTAAGATAGTAATAGAAGTTGTAATAGTAGTAATATTAGTAGTAGTACACAGTTGTAGTAAAGTATTAATGAGTGAGTGAGTAGAAGTCATTAGCTGTAGTAGTGAGTAGTTGGAGTAGTGAAGTAGTAGTGAGTAGTGAAAGTAGTAGTAGTAGTATTAGTAGTGAGTAGAATTAGAGAGTGGTAGTGAGTGGTAGGAAGTAGTAGTAGACTTAGTAGTTGCAGTAGACATAATAGTAGTAGAAGTGAAAGTAGTAATTAGAAAGCAACATTTTGTAGGAAGTTGTAGTAGATGAAGTAGTACTAATTGAGTGAGCGTAAGTAGTATTTGCAGTTATAGTGGTGATAATGTGAGGCATGAAGTAGAAGAGTAGCAGATTAGTTGTAAAAAGTTAGATTAAGTAGTAGTAGTGGGAATTAGTAGTAGTAGTAAAAGTAGTAAGTAGTAGTAGTAGGAGTAGTAGTAGTAGTATTAGAAGTAGTAGTAGTAGTAGTATTAGTAGTAGTAGAAGTAATAGTAGTAGTAATAGTAATAGTAGCAGTTGACGGAGTAGTAGTTGTGAAGTAATAGTTAGTGAAGTAGTAGAGGACACAGTAGAAAGATGTATCAGTTAGTAGGAGTAGACGTTGTAGTAGTCTCAGTGGTAGATATAGTAGTAGTAGTAATAGTAGTAGTAGTAGAAGAAGTAATAGTAGTATTTGTTGTATTAGTAGTAATAGTAGTAGAAAGAAGTAATAATAGTAGTAGAATTAGTAGATATCATGTAGCTTGTGGAGCATGTGAGTAGTCTAATTATTATTAAAGTAAGTAGTAAGTAAGTACTAAAGTAGTAGTAAAAGTAGAGAAGCACTAATTAGTGGTAGTAGTAATAAAAGTAGTCATGATAGTTAAGTTGTAGTGGAAGTGGTGGGACACAGTAGTAAGATAATGAAGTAGTAGTAGTGAAGTAGTATTAGGATAATAGTAGCAGTAGAAGACGCAGTGAGTAGTAGTAATGTAGAGTAGTAGTAGTAAGTAGTAAAAAGAAAAGTAGTAGTAGTAGTAAGTATAGTAATGAAGTATATAATTAGTATTATAAGTAGTAGTATTCGATTAAAATTAGTATTAGTAATAGTTAGTAAATATGTGAAATGAAGCTAAAACATTAAGATGTGAGTAGATATTAATAGTTGTAGTAGTAGTAATATAAGTAGTAGTAGTTTTGCAGCAAACATAGATGAATATTTAGTAATAGTGTGTAGAAGTAGCAAAGTAGAAGTAGTAGTAGTAGTAATTGCAGTAGAACACTATTGATTAATGTAATAGATTAGAAGTAAGTAGAGGGCAGTTAGTAGTAGTCAGCTAGCAGTAGTAGTATTAAGTGAGTGAGTAGGCACGTAAGTAGTTAAATAGAAATGGTAAGTAGTAGTAAAGTAGTGAGTAAGTAGTAAGTGAAGTAGTAGTAAGTAGTATAGTAGTGGATTAGAATGTGAGAAGCAGTAAATAGATATTAAGTGGATTATAGAGTCGTAGTAAGTAAGTATTAGTAGTGAAGTGAAGTAAAAGTAGTAGTAGTAGTAGTAAAGTAGTAGTAGTAGTAAGTAGTAGTGAAAGTAATAGTAGTAGAAGTAGTAGTAGTATTAATAGTAGTAGTAGTATTAGTAGTAAAGTACACAGTAGTAGCTTTAGTAATAGTAGAGGAGTAAATCTTAGCAGTGGTAATGATAGTAATAGAAGTAAATGGTTAAATAAAAATAAGTAGTATTAGGACACAGTAAGTAGTTGTGATATGAATGTAGTAGTAGTAGATGCACAGTAGTAGAAAGTAAAAGTTAGAATGTAGGTGGACACAGAAGTAGTTGTTGTAGTAAGTAGTAAAGTAGTATAGTGGGAAGTGATGCGTGAGTATGTAATGTAGAGCTATATAGTGATGTATGGATGTGGAAGATTAGGTAGTTAGTAAGTATAAGCAGTGGTAGAAGTAAATGTAGTAGTAGTAGTGAAATAGTAGTAGTAGTAGTAGTAAGTAGTAGTAGTAAGTAATGAAGTAGTAGTAAAAGTAGTAGTAGTTATTGTAGTTGAGTAAAAGTATTAATAGTAGTCAGTAGTTTTGAAACTAGAAGATGTAGTGAAATAACTTTATAAAGTAGAATTAGTGTAATAGTAATAGCACTAATGTAGTTAAATAGTAAAATGTAGTATAGACACAGTAAAGTTATGAGTAATAGAAGATGTAGTAAAATGGAATACAGTATTACAAAGTTAAATTGGTTGACAATATAGTAAGTAGTAAATGAAGTAGTATGTAGTAAATGTAAAATAGTAAGTATCAGTAGTAGCTAAATTATTAGTAATAATAGTCAGTGTCGAGAAAGTATTATTTGATGTAGTGAAGTAGTAGTAAGAATTAAGACCTGACAGTAGAGATAAGCATTCCTAATAATGAGTGGTAGTAGTAAATGTGAAAACCTGAGTAATGGTTAATGGTAAGTAAGAAGTAGAGTAGTAGTAATCATGAAAATAGTGATATGCAGTAGTAAATAGAGTAATGGATGAACAAGAAGTTTCAAGTAGACCTGCAGTAGAAAGTAAATGTAATAGTACATGAAGTAGATAAAGTAATAAGTAATAGTATTAAGTAAATGTGAAAGTGGTTCAAATAGTAAAGTGAAAATAGTAAAGTAGTAGTAAATGAATTTAATAGTAAATAGTAAATGTGTAATGTAAGTAGATGTCGTCGTTAACAATAAGAAAGTAGTAAAGTAGACAGACTCAAAGAGAAGTTCAGTAGTGAAGTAAAGTAGTAAAGTAAGTAAGTAAGTAGATAGTAATTAAGTATTAGTAAGTAGTATTAAGTAGTAAATGTAGTGAAAGTAGTAAGTAGTAGTAGAAGTGATGAAATCAATGAAAGTAGTAAATATAGTAAGTAGTAATAGTACTTGTGTCTAGAAGTAGATAGTTATACAAATTAGTTGTAGTTATGAATTGACACAGTAGTAGTAATGTAAAGTAATACGTATGAGCATGAATAGTGGATTGTTAAGAGTAGAGTAAAGTAAAAGTATTAGTCAAGTAGTAGTAAGTAGTAATGAGTAGTGAAATGTGGATTATGAATTAGATGTAACAAAATGAAGTATTAAGTAAGAAATAAAGTAGTTTTAATAGTAATAGTATCTTTTATTAGAAGAATTAGTAGTCATGTAATAGTGAGCACAAGTAGGAGTAATTTAGTAGTTATTAGTTAATGGAGCTTCACTAGAATTGTTAATGCTGAGTGTGAGAAGTAGTAAGTAGTAGTGTAGTAGTAAGTAGTAGTAGAGTAGTGATGTGTGGGAGTAGACAGTAATGTTTGTGTGTAGTAGTAGTGGAGCAGTGTTAGAGATGTTAAGTGATTAGTAAATGTATTGTGAGTAGCAGTAGTAGTTGTGAAGTAGTTGCAACGACACCCAGTATTAAGTAGTAATAGTAGTAGTAAGTAGAATAATTAGCAGTAATTAAGAGCCTATTAATATATGGTAGTTGCTGGTAGAAGAGAAATAATCATAGAGTAGTAGTGACACAGTAGAGTTGTAGTGATAGATGTGGGAGTAGTCGTGAAAGTAGGAGTTATGAAGTAGTAGTGTAATGTACACATTTATGATGAATATTAATAGTGGTGAAAGTGAGTGAAGTAAAAGCAGTAGTAGTAGCAGTTGAGTAGTAGTAGATAGCTATCAGTATAAAATTAGTTGTAGTAGTAGTAGTAGTAGTAGTAGTTGTGAAGTAGTAGTAGAAATGTGGTAGTAGTAGTAAGTAGTAGTAGCAGAAGTAGAAGTAAGTAGTAGTAGTAGTATTAGTAGTAGTTACTGATAGACACAGGAAATAGTAGTAGAAAGTAAAAAGATGGTGAGATGGACACTTACTTGTATAGAAGTTGTAGCAGTAGTAGAAGTGAGAGTGGTAGACAGTAGTATTTGCAATATGAATTGTAGTAGTAAAGCGTAATGTAAAGTGAGTAGAAGTGTAAGAATAAGTTTTAAGTAGTGAGACAGAAGAAAGTGAGAAATGGTAGTAAAGTAGTGAGCAGAGTATGACTGCAGGTAGTTAGTGTTAATGGTTGTATTAAGTAAGTAGATGGAACACATTAAGTAGAGATGTATCAGTTGTAGGGTACAGAGCAATAGAAGTAGTAGTGAAGTAGTCTCAGTAGTAGTATTGAAGTAGTAGTAGTAGTAGTAGCAGTGAAGTGAGTAGTAAGTAGTAGTAGTAGTAGTAGTAAAGTAGTAATAAAATGTGAAATAATGGCATTTTCTATTAGTGAGTAGTTGTATGAGTAATTAATATTTATTACTAGTTCTTCTATTAGTAGTGAAAGAGTAACAGATGTCATGTAGATAGACGCAGTAGTAGAGTCTAGTATTATTATTAGTAAGTAGTAGTAGACACTACACATGTATTGCTTGAAGTAATAAAAAGTAGTGAAAGTAATAGTTTTAGTTGTAATGTAATAGTGGTAGTAGACGCAGTAGTAAAGTAGTAAGTAGTAGTTGTAGTAATATATTAGTAGTAGTAGACACAGTAGTAAGTAGTAATAGTAGAAGTAAGTAATAAAGTGAGTGGTAAATGTATTATGAAGTAAATAAATGGTGTAATATGTGTGTATTAGTAAGTAATGTAAATACTAATAGTTATGAGTAGTAGTAGTAAATGTGAGTTGCAGCAGTATGTAAAGTAAGTAGTAGTAAGTAAGTAGTAGAGTAGTAGTGAGTAGTCTAGTATTAAGTAGTAGTAAAGTAGAAGTAGTAGTAGTAGTAGTGAGTAAGTAGGAAGTAATAGCAGTAGTAGTGAAAATTAGTAGTAGTGAGTAGTAGTAATAGAAGATGTGAAGTAAAGTAGTACACGCAGTTTGTAGTAGAAGTATTAATAGTGGTTAAAGTAGAAGAAGTAGTTGCAGTAGTAGTAGTCACGTTGAGTAGTAGTAGTAGTAGTAAGTAGTAGTAGTAAGTAGTAGTAGAGAGAGTAGTAGTAGTAATGTAAGTAGTAGTAGTGGTAGTAAGTAGTGAGTCGTCTTAGTAGTTGCTATGCAGACACAATGAGTAAGTAAATAATAGTAAGAAGACGCATTTGTAGAAGTTGTAGCAGTAGTAAAATGTAGTACTAGTGAGTAGACAGTAGTAGTATTTACAGTTATAAGTGGATTGATTAATGTTAACCAAAGTAGAAGAAGTGGCAGAATTAGTTATAGAGAAGTAGACTAAGTGGTAGTGAAGTAGAAGTAGTAATGAAGTAGTAGTAGTGAGGTAGTAGTTGGTGAGTAGTAGTAAGTGGTACAGTAGTAGAAGTAGTAAGTAGTAATCAGATAGTAGTAGAGTATTAGAAGTAAAGTAAGTGAGTAGTAGTAGTGAAAGTGAGTAGTAGTAGTAGTAGTGAGTGAGTAGTAGTAGTAAGAGTAGTAGTAGTGTAAGTGAGTGAAGTAGTTAGTAGTGTAGTGAGAGTAGTGAGTAGTAGTCAAAAGTGTAGTAGTGGTAGTAGTAGTGATAGTAGGAGATAATTACTTAAGTTGATACAGTTATATTAGTAATGAAAATTAGAAGTAGAGGAGCGCAGTTGTAGTAGTCATTAGATGGTTTGTGAGTGAAAGTAGTG
>WEDG01002380.1:0-40000 GCA_017591395.1 Schistocephalus solidus | reverse complement strand
AAAAGTATCTATCAACCAGAGATCAACAGACTGGTGGATATGTGTAGACATTAATCAGACATCTCTACCGAAAATTTGGAACTTGCTACTTAAAGCCTGGTAAATGGGCTTTGACCTTCCTTCGCTGCAGTTGGATCTGTGGCGTCATCTGGGAAATTAGAAGACAATGCTTGGTCATCTATTAGGCAGAGTGTAGGTTCGATGATCACTTCTCCCGACCAGCATGTAGTTCATCCAAATCCTCATTTCAGTCCGGGATTCGTGCCTGGTTAAAAGATCCGAAGGTCTACCTGGGCACAAAATAAAAAATAAACATCAAGTTGAAACACGTATTCGCTACTGAACCCCAGGCAATAGCTTGCTCGTAAGCAGAAGCCGACTTATTAGCCGTACTTTATTTCACTTTGCAGAAGTAATGGTCAGAAAGAACGTGTTCGGAGGGTATGGGTCAGATGATAGTCCCTATACACGAGTCCCAATACTTGCGTAGTGCGATAGGTCTCAGTGTTACAAACCTGGACCCATCTATGTTGTCTCCTTGCTGCCGCCCCGCCCCCCTCTTCCTCCCCCCCCTCCCCTGTCCATCGAAATTGACGATATTTTTTATACCCTAAACGAGCGCGGAGGCTATATTGGCTAATGACACACGTCCAGCAGACTGTTTCGAGACTTTGAAGATCCTTAAATATTATCGTAGCTGTTTGTGGAATGCCTTACACTGAAGTTTTCACGCCACGAGAGTCACCGCCCGCAATTTCATAATTAGTAGGCGATTAGGGTCGGAAATAACGTTGATTTGGTGTAGAGGGAAGAACAAGTACGACGGGTACGGAGATAAGCCTCATCATGACAAAATGAGCCCAAACCCCGGTAGAGTAAGTCTGATGAGCTTGAATTTACTACCACGCGCTAACAGACGGGGATTTGAAGACAACTATCTAGTGGGATAACGCCGCTTCACCCCGGACTGAGGGTCAGATTGCAAATGCTCCTTTCTACTTGACTTTCCTGACACACTCAGTTATGTGATATCCAATATTCTCTCTTCATAATGAAGACTTATACGTGTGGATTTAGGCCCAGGTTGTTCCCTGTCCCCAAGCCAACGTTCTGTTTTTGGCTTTTTATCGGAACACGGTGGGAGCTGCAAGAGTTGGTGTGGGAGATGCAGGGCATTTCTACTTCGCCACAAACAACTTCACACGCAAGGTATGGCTGCGTACACCTTGTGAGCCTATGGTGAACCTTGTCACCTGCGAGAGTCGAGCTATCAGGAAACAGAACTATAGGTTTTTGACAGAGTTCAATACTTCATCAGACGCAATTGCGAAAAACACAGTGAATTCGGTTGGATTGGAACCCCTAATATTAAGGGCAATGTCTGAGTACGGGCAAGGCTCTATCCACCTGAACTACGAGGCCCTGGTCGACAGACTTGGATTTTTCACATTTGTGCTAAGGTACACGCCCAACTTCCAGTCAAGTGTTTCACAAGTTTGTCAGTCAACTTATTTAAATCTGCCAAAAGGCCTGTTAAATTGCTGCCTAGTTATTCTAGATCGATTGCTTAGGAAGTCATGTTTTGGTGATTAACTTACTGTATCGGAGTTAATGGTATTTCGGGTGGAGATCGTAGCTCAGATGTGCAAATTGCAAGGCTCTCAGTTGGGACCTCGTATTTCAGGTGGTTGCGCTCAGACGTTGACCCTTCTGTCGCGATGACTCTGAATACCGTCAAGGCTGTCGAATTTTTCTAAAATAAATCAATTTAAACAGAACTATGGCGCTGATGGTGAGGGACTTGAGGTAAGGCAAGGCATGCCGACTCTGGGGTCATAGAGTATTCTGCCGGGTCTGGGCTTACTCGAGCATTAACGTACTCACGAATACTTACCCGTCCATTCCAGGTATATCGGCAGTAATGAGTATGGGTCATCATGGAACGGTTCGTTTCTGATGCTCATTCAGCACCCTGGAGACGAAATCGTTGATACCAGGGACAAAATTTCTTCGGGAACTTGAAAATCCTTGCACGACTAACTTATTTTTTTACTTCTGGTGGGAATAAAATGTCGTTCTTGACTGTGAGTTGTAGTGTGTTTTTCTTTTTCTGACCTCTTCTTATGAATTTCTGCTTCTCTCTGACCTCACTTTCTTGTTCATTTTCTTAGAAGTAAGGTATGATGAAGGTAAATATTTCTATCGCGTATTGAATGCGTGTATTGATAACGAAACCCGTTCGTTTTTTGGTTAGTGGATCTATATGGGGTACATTCTAGGCAACCAGATGCAAAGAAGTCATTATGATGGAGGTGTGGATCTGTCTAGTCAAGCTCTTTCGGGTATTATTGTAGGCCGTCGGCAAGCCACATTGACCGACAGCTGTGCTCAGTATCCGAGTTTTGGGACTCTACTTACGGAAAATTCCCTCGTGATAACGCCCTCAATCTACGCAGTACTTTCTGCAGGTCCCGGTGGCTGCCCAATCCGACGTCTGCTTCCGGTTTTGCATTTATAAAACGACCCAACTAAGCCTACGCCGCGCGTGAACATATGTAACCCTTTGTTACAATCAATTAACGCTTATACTTTTTTCCGATAGTTCTGCAATATCTTAGAAGATAGGCTGGTAAATAATTGTGCTGAATAGCTCCTAAAGAATCAAATCAAATAACTTTTTTCCTGTGTTCAACTTATTCAGTTTGTATAAATGCATTGCGCTGATGCTTACCTCTTAAAAAGGACCAGCGGCCAATCTTGTCTTCCACCTATTATTGGCTAGGACACGGAAATAAGGACTCCTCGCCTTCTATGGGTGGCCTCACTTGAAATTCCTTGGTGTTGCCTACTCTTGGGTCCTAATTTCAACCCCAATCCTAAACCTCATAACCATACCTTCACCCTAGCACTGACTAATCTCCGTTACCCTACCCTTAACACTAACAATAATTCTAACTCTAGCATCCCTGAAATTTAGCGAAAGTTCATCTCCACTACCGTAGCGGATCCACATTCCTTTAGCCCACCTTTTATTCTTTCTAAGGTGGATGGGCTTCCCTACTCATGAGTATGAACTGGGAAACTAGTTCAACATTGAACTGTGCAACTCCCTCTACTCACATCCGTCTTAATTCACTGAAAAGACTGTTATGAGATTGGCGACAGAGGCTTACCTGCTATCAACCCTGTTTTCATCAAGTGGTGTACCCGTTGGCCCTTCACCCAACATCAGCCAGGATTTACTCGAGTCCGTGTCCGCTAACTGAGCATAGGCATCGCTTCTTGTCAGGTCTTTAAGACATACCTACATAAACTGCAATACCTAAGACGGGCACTTCCCTTCCCCCGGATATGCGGGTGGCTCTGCCAGAAATGCCAGGAAAGGTAAATATTATCGTGTCATAATCTTAATCTTAGCACTAACCCTAACCCTAGCATTAAGCTTAATCTTAACCCTAGCCCTACCTTAACCTACCTCGAGTAGTTTCAAAGGACATGTGATTAATAATGTTTACATACAACTCGGACAACTATAACTATCGTTGCGGCACCGTCTCTGAGTCCCCATTGAATATTAATCCAGTCCATTGCCCATCACCTCAACAATTCCGGGGATCGGTTGCAAAACCTGGCTTTAGAAAATGTCGTAAGGGCAAATATTATCGAGTCATAGCACTAACCCCAAAAACATTATCCCTAACCCCAAGTTTAACTGTAACCCTAATTCCCCCGGAAGATTCCGCAAGGCCACCGGAAAAGGCGGGGTCCTAGTCCCCTTTCCTGAACCCCGTGCATTTATAAACGGCATTTTTGTTTTCTTAAAGAAAGCCGCATTAAAGTGCAGGAGCCTTATTCACGACATCTTCAGTAGGTGGATACGTTTTGCCTCTGGAGTCATGTGTTTAAGCATCCGGAAAGTTCAGCGAGTCTACGAGGCCATAATCCTACCCAAACGAACTCGAAGCGATAATCTTCTTTCTATATTTCACATGTACAGCTAGAACTTAAATCCACGATGTTCGTACTGATCGAGTATAACATCCACACGACTACCTTCCCGATTCATGCCACATTTCTTACTATCAAGATTTCCCTCCCCAAGGATCTCTGCTCACTACTAACTAACCCACTTGTAATCCCCTGGCAGATTTATAAATATAAAGGTTTGATAATCCGCAGTGCATGATGCAATCAGTTATCAGTTTATTTTCTTAACATTTTTGATAGATTGAAACTGCGGCACTTACTCTACACAAGGAGCCGAAGATTCGCTTTGCCTTTTCGAAGTTCAATAACCCAATCTCGAGTAAAAGAGCAAATCGTGTAATCATCTGGGACTATCGAATTGCATTTGACCAATTTACGGAACTGCCAGGTGATAAGCGGTTATTGAAGCTAAATTGAGTATTGTGCCGAAATTCAGCGAGTATTGTGAGGGTTTGGCTTCGAAAATTCATCTGGACATAGTAGGCCCTAAACTCACCACGTCATGTTCCAATTTCAATCAAAGGTCGGAGGCGAATGTTGACTAACTTATCCCCAATAAACCAACTTCTTTACGCCATTTTCGATTGTTTTCCACTGGCCGACTCGGAACCATAATAAACCCCACGACAGACTGTAACGTGGCAGAATGCCGGTGTTTTGTTGCAATACAAGTCCCCCCGACAGGTCCTACTTTAGGAGTAGTCTTGATGTGTCCAAATTTGAGGACCTAAGCGGACGTTTTCTACTTTTGCCTCGCGCTCCTACTTCATTTGATCTCGTGCTAAACGTCAGAAGGGGCGGACGCACCGCACAAGCCACACCCGTTTCGATCCCCTCCCCGCTACCCACCACCGGATCCTCCTTCCTTCCGACCACAAAAGCTGCCGAATTTGTCTCCCTCTTAGTCGGTATATATCAGGGTGGTGTTTGTGCACAGCATTCCCGCTGTTCCCCGCACGCCGGCACCGGTAAGCCCGCACACCGCAGGCGAAGACCACATGAGCTCGGTAAGTAGACTAAATTATGTTCACTCCTAAAAGGGAAGGTGATATCTCTAGTAGGTAAGCGGGAGGGGTTGACTGTTGTTGTCACCACTGGAAACTTCAAGCCGCATTTGGGGTGCTGAGAACGGCACCAAAACTGGCGACCCCCTGTGACAGAGTGAGGCCTACCCACCTGCCCGCCCCCATCCGCCCAAGCCTCTATTGCCGGTCTCCCCCCCACCCTCCCGTAACTCAGTTTCCCCCCCCCCTGAGCTCCCTTCACGCAAGGACATATTGGGGCAGCTGAGATGGGGGAGTTAGGATGGTGAAGTGCTCAGGCCCCAGTTCGCTGAAGGCTCGCCTCGCGCCCCGATGTGTTTAAACAGCCCCTCAACAGGCACAAACACGCTCATCTGGAAATCGATTGGACTCTGTCAGGTTTTGGGGTTATCGGATGTTTTTCACAGAATGATGCATTTGATATGGAGGGCAGGCCTGGGCTGACTGGTGCCCGGATGAGTGGGTTGCGTCCTCGCTCCGTACGGAGCAGGCGCCGTCACCATCTCCACCTTCTACTCACCTCTCATCCGCCTTACAATGTAAGTGAATAGGCGTTTGAGAAAAAATAGCGTTGCATTCCGTGCAATCTAGTTCATCCCAAAGCGGTCTTGGGTCCGAGCAGTGTTCATTGGCCCCTAACCTGGGGAAAGGGGCGACAATTCTTCCCGCTGGGTACGGGCGGACAGAGGGACTGGAAGAGATAAGGGCCTGGTGTTACAAAGTTGCCTCTTCGTTTGAACTACCTCAAGCAGACCTATGCCATTTCTACTAATGCATACAAAAGGGTAGAGTTACAACTACACATACCTAGTCAGATCAGTAAATGCCGCTCCTAATTAACTCTAGATAGTTCCGTTGGTAGTCAACAACGTATAAGATCGTGGTTTAGCTGGTAAAGCATGATGAGCAATTACGGAGTTAGCCCGGATTCAAATCTCAGCCATGAGTGCGCCAAAGTTGGAGTGGGCCCGATTGACGATAGCAAATGAATCAGATTGGTCACTCAAGGCGGCCTCTGTCTTCGGTAATGCTCAACTATTACAGATAGCTATTCTCTTGTCTGCGGGGACAGTGGACCGGGCCTCGACGGCAAAACGCAACGTTCGCACACCTTCGTGTGAGTAGACCAGTTAAATGAACACGTTACCTTTCGTGGTACAGATTTTTTTGAATGGAAGCCTTTGGTAGAAATCCAAATTTCCGTCGGCTACGCGTGGTAAGGCACTTCTCACAGCAGAGGCCAAGGAGTGCGTCTTATCACACGTCCCTTTTTCATCAATTTAATACAGTGCTTAATTCGAAATCGGTCAGGATTGCTCATAGGCGTCCTCTCAGACGGGGTACGCAAATAGGACAGCTCCCGGCTAACAAATCAGATATGGCCTTGCGCTTACTTTCAGGAAGAGTAAATATTCCCGCGTCCTTACCCTAACCAATACCTGGGCCATAACCCTAATCTTAACCTTATCCCTTCTTTCCCGGGAATTTAACGCACAGCATTACGGGTGATTCCTAGTCTCATGTCCTGGTGGGTGGGTGAGAAATCACTGCCAGCTGCGGACGCTTACGAGTGGTTTGTTTTTGGACTAAAAACAGTGAAGAATAAAGTTACTATATTCCGATAGTTAACATAAAATAACATGATCAGTTAAAAGGAAATCGGTAAAAGTTACTTGTATGGCGCCCAAAACAGGACATAAGATCAGGAACCGCCAACAATGCAGCTGGCTTTGTGCACAATTCCAGGGAAATTAGTGTACGGTTTAAGTTTTTGGTTTATTTTAGTGTTAACGATGGTGTTAGTGTTGAGTTCTTTGATAGTCTGAGTGGGTTGTAGGGGTACTAGTTAGGGGTAGCACCCCACAGATAGCATTTGGTCGCTCCATTTGTCTCGTACAGGTTGTGAATGCTCCTGTGGCCGCCTCTAACTGGAACCCAACTCTCACCTGTGGCTCCTCGAAGTTGGGTTCTTCCCAGCGGCCACACCCTGGGCGACCGACACGATCGGCGGGCTAAACCAGGTGAGGGTCTCCGGTGTTGTGTGTGCCTCCACACCCGGTATGTCTGACTCCCGAACTTCCCACCTCCCCCCTCTCAAAAAGTCATACGGTGGGGGCGACAGCAACCCCGTAGGCGGCCCAGACTAACTCGGGTCGTTCTCCCACTAAAACAAATCCGTGACACATAGTGGAGTTCGGCAGCCGTCTGGGATGTCCGAGCAGCCCTATGTAGGGCCAGCACTGCTTGCCTCCTCGCGGAGGAAGGGGCTAGAAAAGGTGCCCTAAACAAATACTGGTTATTACGTCTTCTGCAGCCAGCCACGGCTCGCAGATCTCAAAATACGCGGTCGTAAAACTCAAACAAACAACAATACCCCCGTCCCCATTCCCCTCGCCATACTCTCCAGGCTGCTCAGGTGAGTCCACTCACACTAGCAGCCTGGAATGTTTGTTCCTTTTTAGACAATCCCAGGAGCAACCGGCCGAAACGGAGAACGGCGTTAGTCGTTCGGGAACTGGCGCGCTACAAGGTGGACATTGCTGCTCTCAGCGAGACCCGATTCTCTGAGCAGGGTCACCTGGAGGAGGTGGGTGCCAGCTACACCTTCTTCTGGAGCGGCCGGCCAAAGGCAGAGCGACGCGACGCTGGTGTTGCCTTTGCCATCCGGAATGACATCGTGGGACGTCTGCCCTGTTTGCCGCAGGGTATTAATGATCGCCTGATGAGCCTCCGCCTGCCTCTTCGTGGAGACCAGTTCGCCACCATCATCGGTGCCTACGCTCCCCAATGACGAGCTCTGATGCGGCGAAGGAAAAATTCTACGAGGACTTGCACGCCCTGTTGGCGACTGTGCCGAAGGAGGACAAGTTAATTGTCCTTGGTGACTTCAATACCCGCATCGGGACGGAACACGCTGCCTGGCAGGGAGTGCAGGGTCCCCACGGTCTCAGTAGCTGTAACGATAACGGCCTCCTTCTTCTGCGCACGTGTGCGGAACACCGTCTCCTGCTGACCAACACCTTCTTCCGCCTTCCGACGCGGGAGAAGGCCACGTGGATGCACCCTCGGTCGCGGCGATGGCATCTGCTGGACTATGTTCTCGTCCGGAGGCGAGATCAACAGGACGTGCTGATAACCAAGGCAATCCGCAATGCCGATGGTTGGACGGATCACCGCCTCATTAGCTCCCAGCTGAGGCTCCGACTTCAACCCCGACGAAGGCCCCAAGGTAAGAGGCCGCCACTTAAGTTAAATACTCTTTTTTTAAATTTGCCTGCCCACTGTTTTGATTTCAGCAACCAAATAACCGAGAAACTGGAGGACCTGCATGCTCCAGATGATAATGCTACCGTGGAGACAGGATGGTGTCAACTGCTAAATGTCATCCAGTCCACCGCCCTCGAAGTCCTCGCCGTCAACACCAGTACTGGTTTGACGACAATGACGCCGACATCAGCAACTTACTCGCGGAGAAGCATGGAGTACACAAAGCCTACATGGACCTTCGGACTGACGCCACCAAAGATGCCTTCTTCAGATGCCGCCACCTTGTACAACAATGACTGCGGAAGATGCAGGACGCCTGAATGATCCGAAAGGCTGAGGAAATCCAGGGTATGCGGACCGCAATGAAAGGAAAAACTTTTTCAAAACCATCAAGGCCATCTACGGCCCGTGTATCAAGGGGTTCGCACTGCTGCTCAGCTCTGACGGCACAACACTGCTGACAGAGAAATCGCAAATTCTGAAGCGCTGTGCCGAGCACTTCAGAAGTGTCCTTAATTGCTCATCAGCCATCTCCGATGCTGCCATTGACCGGCTCCCTCAAGTGGACACGAACAATGACCTGGATCTGCCGCCTTCCCTACCATAAAACATCCGGGCCGTGCAGCAGATTTCCAGCGGTAAAGCACCGGGATCCGCACAATCCCACCGGAAGTCTACAAGCACGGTGGGCCCCGGCTGATGGCAGAACTCACAACACTCTTCTATGAAGACTGGTTCAGCAATCTATGAGGCCAACCGGATCACCGCCGCCAAGGCCAAAAGAGCGGCACGAAAGTCACCAGCGCCCCGGACCAACATCGTCGATGCCCAGGCCCTGCCAACATGCCCGCGCTGTCAACGCATCTTCCGCGCGCGAATCGGCCTGGTTGAACATCTTCGGACGCAATGCACCAACATTCCGACAATTCCAACTTCTAGGCTAAATTCTAATGGTGGGGGTGGGGGAGAAAGTGAGGTCGACAGCTCAGCGCATTTTCCTCCCTATAAGTAATCTGACGCGCTTGAAACTATCACGGTGCGCTAAAAGCCGTGGCTTGGAAGGTTGCCAACTGACGGGATAACTCGGACCGCATGGTCAGCCCAATGTGTGTTTTGTGTGTGGAGTGGCTGACTGGCGGACTGAGAGTCAGGCTGCAATGGCTCCTTCTTAATGTGGCCTTTATGGCACTCTCACTCCGTGGGATCCGAACCAGGTGTGGTGGTACACCCAGATGCGACTCCGGCCGCGCCAGCCACCCGCACCCTCTCCCATCTCCGGTCTTCTTGACTCTGTCTTGACAACGGGCTCAGGTGAGGGATGAGGATAGAGTGCGGTAGATGCAGCGCAAGTCTAATATCACTTTAAACTGAATCGCAAGTCACTGTCCCTGCACCACCTGGTGTGGAGCATACGGTGGGCCTTGTCGAAATCGACGGTCGAAATGCAGCTAGTCTGAGCGACGCGTGTAAACCAGAAGGCAGATTTCTCTGCAATACAGTGCTATTTATAGAATAAAAACAAGAATGAAAACGTACAAATCTCAGCAATGGATACCTTATCTAAAGAATTTCTCTTTCATTATTCAACTAGATTAAATTTCGGGCTGAAGTTCAGAATATAAAAAATCACTTTTATTAAGATAAAGACGTTCATCCCCGCAAGAGGGGTACGGAAAGGGGAAAAGGGAAATTTCGACGGGGGAGCAAATGGAAGTACTTGCGAAGGAGGCGTAACGAATTCAAAGGTTGACCAAATTGATATAGCAGTTAGGGTTAAGGTTACGGTGACGATTTACGGAATAGTTACCCTGCATGTAATTATGCGCAGGCTGGTCTTTAATATCTGGATGGAGGCCTCATCTTCCTGTGTCCTTTTAGGGGGCCATATAAGTTATACGTACTCAGAACTCCTCTTGAAGGTCATATTTTGACAGAATGTGCGCATCTTCTACCTTTTTTTTCGAGAAGAAATTGTCATTATTGCTAGTATGGTGCTTCAAAGGAACACACCCTCTGACAGGCCGAGCCTTTATCCGTTACCCTGGTGCCTGCTTAAAATTCTGTTCTTAGACAACTGATGTAGCACTTAGTGCCCATTTACAACAAGAACGAGATATAGAGTTCCAAAACTATTTAGGAGTTGGAGATTTGAGTTTAATAAAGCCCCAAATTTTCAGTCACTCATTCGTCCTAACTTTTGAAGCAAATATTTCAGTTCCAGGAGGAACAAAACTGATTGAACACCGGAACCATTCGTATATTTTTCTGAGCATTTTAACTTTTGAACCAGATCATCACCAGACATTACGGCAGCAACAGAATAATCGACCAATAAAGCGGGTAGTAACCGATCAACGACCAATGCCGCTCGGTTGCAGGTGCTGACGTTTACCTCTGTATACAGGCGAGAGATCGATGCGTCGATTGACCGAGTTCTAATCCTGGTTCCAGGCTTCAATCCATTTTCGGTTTTTCTTGTTCCTGACAGCATAATTATGAATCTCTTGCTGTTATAATGGACAAATAATCTACGAGACTCTGCCGACTGGAAATATAATTAATGGCCAACAGTTAGATTCTCTGACAACATGTCGTCAAAAGTCAGGAATAGAATCCTTCAATCAGTTTCCTTCACTGTAACTCTGTCTAGAATGGGAACAGGCTCGTTGTCATGAGCCGATGGAGCCACCAGGACCAAGAGCGAACCAAACAGTGTGAAATACGCACAATCTGAGCTCCAGCTTGTGGTCAACATCGCTGTCGAGCTGACATCCAATCGCATAAAATGGGCCACCCCATTCGATTTCTGTAAATCTTCCCGATAACATCAATTCAATCACCGCAAGCCTATGCGACCAGTGCCATGACTACTGTTGACGCCAGCCATTATAAAAATTGTAGTTTTACCTGTTTCTTGACCCCCAAACCATTGTAAGGATTTGTATAAAATGGTAAATGAAACTAAAAGTTTTACTAAAAATAAAAGAATGGGAGCGGGTTTACTTGTCAGCAAAAGTTCTTACACTTAAATTTTGTTAGAATATGAAATGTATAGGAAGGAAATAAGCAAGTAATTGGCAGCATTCTTTTCCCTTTTACTATCGCGTTTTTTAGAGTTTAACATGGACTAGACTGTGTGGTTCATGTCTGTTTGCTGGACAAATTCAATCTGTTGTATATTTATTACGCACCATTCATTTTATTTAACTACAGAAAGCGAATGATAATTAGTCTCTGAATTTATATATGCCAGCAAATTCACCTGTTTATGTTAGTTTTACATTCATGCTACGAAAAAAAAACTGTTCAAGAATGAGCTTTAATGGTTCCGGTGTCCCCGAACCCAAAGGGTCTGCAGATACTGTTTCTTGTGGACCCAGGCCATAAGACACTGTTATAGCCGTTGCAAGTGGCAGCACGCATGAAAGGACTATTTGAGTTCACACCCAAAGTATCGACTCGTAAGCTTTGCCTTAAAAGTGCGCCTCGAGGAAGTTTTTAATCTGTGGTGCTTTACTCGTCATTGAATTTACCAAATAAAGTATAATTATCAGAGAGAAGGTGAATGGAATCCGGGACATGCTTCTCGCTATATGCCTTAAACAAATGAGCAAGTTACTGGTACAGTATTTGACTTAAAGCCAGGAAGTAGGACACCGGCAGATCGATTCACGGCCGCTAGCCAGAAACCAAGCGGGACATTTATCGAGAGTAATATTTACCAGCAAGAATAGGCAGAACCTGTAACTTCACATGGAGGCGTCAAAATAATGGTTAAACGTCCCGTGCAATTCCATAAGATGAGCAGAGGCTGTCTATGTTCGTGAAAATAATTGTTGAATATATTATGATCTGCTATGGGTATTATTAATTTTCCCCTGAAAAAAACATGGCAAGCACAAATTATGCATCTAGACTCGACAGTTAAGCAGATGAACAGACGTTAAGCACTTTTTTGTGTAAGAACTTAAAACACGAAATAACTCTTGGCTGTTTCCAAGTTGACGCAAACTGGGTTTCGGAACTCCGAACTAACGATCATACTTGCCAGATAATTAAAATATTGCTACATCCACTGCCATGATTTTCTCATTCGAAACAAAGCGTTCAGAAGTCGTAAAAGTTGAGACCTTTTACAACCGCATAATACCCAAAATTGTCAAATAGCCAACTTCCCGCAATTAAATTACCTCTTCCATCACAAACGACATTACAGCTACTTAATAAGATGCAGTAGACATTGGTGTTGCCGATAAGTCGATTTGACTGCAAGGTAATCAATCCATGGAGGGAGGAAGGCGGTGACGATAGAAAAGAACGTGGGAAGGCGCGTTCATCGATGAGGTTATGGGACGCGCGCTTCTCATAGTGCCATTGGCTTCATTCTAGATAATTCGCAGGCATTCGTGTAACGAAACGTGATGCACGCAGAGGAGTGCTGATTAAGGTAAGGACAACTGGAGTGGTCATTTCTGGCTTAGTAGTCAGCATTAGCCTTTCATAGCCAACCCCAAATCTGGATGACATTGGGAGTCTAACCAGATTTTCCTCACTTTACATTAAGTAGTTCTACGCTCTGCCAGTGAGCCATGGTCTTATTTTCCTGCCAGTTTTGACATTGGGCCAAATGACCGAGTAATCGTCATGCCAAGGATCGACAACGGTGAGGAACTCACAGCCATTAACGAATCGGGTACGGACCGACAAGCAGTCATCGCATCGAGTAAAACCCCCAGCGAGGACCACGAGGACTGTCAAATATGATAGGTGTGTGGTCGTCTGGCAACCACGCCCTATAAATACTGCTTCAATTGTGCCCCTCCTAACCCCTTTGTGCGGCTGTCTCTGAAGGTGGGTTCGAGAGAGAATCCGAAAGGTCAGGCTAATAAAGCTCTTGTTCCAGTGATCGTGTCACCTTCTTCGGGACTTCTTCCTGGAACCCACCTCTTATTTTATGTTAAAATATATAACGTTTCATATGACGATATATTCAGTGTAAAGGTTAAGGGATGTGCTACTAAGCCATAAATGGTCACTACAGGCTCCCTTGACCTTGTAAAACCTCTCCTCTACATGACAGTTCACCCGCCGATTCCGACGAGGTCAGCTGTGTGCACCACGGCGAGGTGGCACATAGACGATGCCTTGCGCCTGAGGGTAGTCTTGTGCTGCATCTACTGCACTTTCTCCTACTCCTCCTCCTCTTCCTCCTCCGCAATCGGGGCTCGGTGTCGTGACCAAATCAAGAAGACCGGAGGTTGGGGACGGCGAAGGTGGCTGGCGCAGTCAGAGCCGCTCCTTAAGAGCGCCGCCATACCTGGCTCGGATCCCACTGTGCGGGAATGCCATAGAGGCCACATTAAGAAGGATTCATTGCAGCCTGACTCTCGGTCCGCCAATCAGCCACTCGACACGAAGCCCGAGTTATCCCGTCAGTTGGCAACCTTCAAAATCCCGCCTCCTTTATATACATCAGTTATGGCTGCGCGACTACCTTCCGGGGTTCTATACTGAGTCCTATGGCACAAACGAGTGAACATGTCCCGTCACTTGATCAATAAAGACACTCCCCTACGACAGCATAATTTGTCGAACAAACCAACTAAATATCGAGCCCGTGGCTCAGTGGTAGAGATGTGGACTACATAGTGGTTAGTAACCATAGGACTCATAGTCTAATTTTAGATCGTTCAAACCTGGGGTTGTATGTTACGGACTGACGATTGCTAATAAACTGGAAATGGCCACCCCTGTCCCCCTTGTCTGTGTAAAAATAGCCTTTTATTTGTTGTTTATTAAGAACCTCGGACGTTTTTTAAGTGGGTTAGGTAAGATGGGGGGTAGGAGAACTGATCACTCTCTACCCCGTCAGCCATGTCCGGCGTCGTTGAAAGTGGAGGTACGATGGCCTGACAAAGACGGAGATATAAAAAAACTTTCATTGCTAATTTGGCTCGTTCATTCCTTGTTTTTATAGGAATTATCTTATTTCCTAGATGGGTCCATATAGTGAAATTAACAACTCCCTTCAGGGTAGTTTTTCTCATTTGAAAGTGCAGCCCCTGGACAACGCTCCAAATACACAATATCCTGCAATGAATCTTCACCTTTATGAAAGTTTCGATACACTTCGAAGTTTCAACTTTCTTTTTCAGAAACCACCTCCAAAAAACCTGGATTATCAAATGCGCTCCTTTGGACTTCTGATCCCGCGATATTTAAGTAAAAACGACAGGACAACTTCACTTTATTTGGGGAAACTTTGCTAAGGCGCTCACGATTTGTGCTAAACTTCTTTGACATTCGTTGCGTTCATCTGCCTTCGAATCTTCTCTCTCTCTCTCTCTCTCTCTCTCTCTCTCTCTCTCTCTCTCTCTCTCTCTCTCTCTCTCTCTCTCTCTCTCTCTCTCTCTCTCTCTCTCTCTCTCTCTCTCTAGTATTTTCTTCAGAATAGGCAAAAAGGTTCTCAGTACATACCCGCCAGAAATTTTCCTATTTCAATGCAAAATTATTGCCAATTCGGTGGTTTGTCTAATGTCCTTCCAATGCCTCTTATTTTGAGTAGGTGCAAGTGAAACGGGACACTGGCTTATGTGTCCGCGAGCGGTGAATATAAGGCAACCAAAGGGGAAATTGCTGATTTGCCCCTCACCTCAACAGAGAACAACTGTCAAGAATGCAATCAGATACTCACATGCATATGCATACTTTAATAACTGATAAGTAGCATGTAGAAATAAAGTAAACCTATTTAGTGATTAGGTCCTAGGATACACCTTGATTCTTACGTTCCCTAGTTTTCCATATCCGTGTCTGTGACTTTCTTATCATACTTGAAGAAGTACCATTCGAACAAGGCCAAGTGAATTGGACCCCACAGCTATTACTCCCAATTTTGTTCTCTTGTTTCCTTCTTTTTTGTCCACTCCAGCATCCTTCCCTCGCCCAATATTTTTCACTCTATTCCTTCTCTCAGACGTTCAAGATTCTTAGTTGATCCTGCTTATTATTAGTCACTTATTCTTTCTCCTTCCTCTCCATCGTCTGATTGTTTTTCCGTCATCTGCCTCCATAACCACCCGTTCTCTTGAAATGTCAACGCCCTTGATCTTTTCAGTTTTTATAAACCTTTTTATTTCTACTGGACATAAGTTGAGATGAGCTGATCTACGTGCTTGACTAGGCAGACTGCGGTTACTGATCTCACCAGTAACCTTTCGGTAAAACGCTTCCAACAATCCCCTCCCTAGATATGATTTGACGATGTCATCTTTCGTGAACATGCCAACTGAAGCTTTTTTCTCGTTTTATCGCAAGTCCCAAAACAGAAAAAATACCCACTTTATATCCATCCATCAAATTTATTGTCTGTGTTAACGGCGAATATGTGAGCGTAGGACACAAGTACATTTGTATGGGCGTCAAGCTTCCGACCCAACAGTAAAACTACGAGCAAAGTAGTCGTCGAGAGACTTCAGACGCCCACGCATGCGTTCGACAGGGCGCAGGGGCGGAAGGTCGTGGAGGCGTCTGGACATGGAACGTGTTGTTGCATGTTTTCTGTAGGCGGACTTACCATAACGCCGAGCTAAAACCTCAGGCGTTACCTATGGAAATGTGCTAGTTGCCGGGACGGTTTAGACCGCGCGATATGAGCCTCACCGCCCCAGCCCCGACTTCTAGCACGTCGTCTAACCCGCACATGAGTCCGGCCTGTCCTTGCGCCCACTAACCATCGTCACGTGACTTTGAGGAAAAAGCGAAAACAGTTATCATGAGGTGCGTGCACGCGTCTTCGGTCCACCAGGCCGCGCTCCGTTGCTAACACTGCGCCCCTCCCAAGCTTCTGTTCAAAGGAGTACAAATTTGCAAGCGGCAACCTAGTATTCTAACGTTACAAAAACTCTTATGTGCTTCGCCTATCCTAACTAAGCAGGCGTTTATGAAACTTAGTGTTTTAGTTAAACGGTTTTCAATGGTTAACTTCGCGTACGAGACATTTCAGCTATCGCGAATCAACCTGTTTCGGATCAGAGGTGGTAGAGGATGGGGCAGGCGTTTTCTTTAACTAAAACTTCGAAGGGTTCATGTACAACTTTGGTCGGAAGCATGGTTTGGGGGAGATACGGTAGGTTCTTAGTTATAAATCGAATCTCATTAACTCTACCATGCAGATTTACTTTCTTTGGTGGAGTGGCAGCTACGGTCATTATTTTATTTGACTGCCAGCGATCCCCATAGGCTTCCCGGGGCGCTTCTATCAGTGTCTTCGTCTGAACGTGCTTGCTCGCTGAACGTGTCTATAGTGCGTGTTCATAGGGGGGAACGGAGGAACGTTGGTGTCACAACTAGGAAAGGAATCATGATGTCCCCCCCCCCCCACCCGTCATAAGGTGGCTTCCACCTAAAAGCCAGGGAGGGTACCCTAACCTTCATCCCAAATTAAATCACCCTGGAACTTAGCGTGGAGTGACCTGTTGGGGGTTCTATGCCCATGGCTTACCCCGAAATCAATCGAGTAGAGTAGAAATATAGGCAAGGACTGATTGTGCCACCGCACCAACCGGCAAAGAACTACTGTACAGCCCTACTAACGAACACAACTGATAAGTAAATAAGGAAACTGTGGCAATGGGGTAGGCCAGTTTAAAAGACCGGAAATAGCGGTAACGCGTTGGCAATGAAAAGCAATTAGTATACTCACCGTCATCGTTCAAGTCAGCTGGTTATTTAACGCTGGATTAGACCGTATTGCACCCCTTACCTCTTCGCGCCCACCTACACGCCAACTTAACCATAGCCCTAACCCTATTCATTGTGTTCCTTGTCGTGTAAGTAGCCTCGTCTAATAGTTCGTTGCCGTTTAGTGGGGTCGCACAAGCAGTTCTTGCCGAAATGGACCATGCCACATGGGAAGGAGTGATTCTTTGTCATGGCGTCGTCAGCCGCAACAACAAAAGGCTTCTTATGCAGAGAACCTGGCCGAAACACGGCACCAGAATTGGAATCGGCAAACGCACGAAGACGGACGGAAGTTATCGCTGATCACAAAGCCGATGCTCGGTACCAACTGCCCAACAAACGACTGCAAAAAGGTACATTTAAGCGGAAAATGCAGAACAAAAACCGAATGGTAATTGATGCAAGCATAAGATAAAGAAGCTGAGCAACGGAGCGCTGAACAAGAGCCAATTCAGACAAGATATTGCAAGACGGATAAGGTAGTTAGATCTAACTGGAACGCGCTGCGAAAGGTCTTTTATGTCACCACTGTAAGAGGTCCTCGGCCCCGTAAGCCAACGATGCCGAAAATAGTTGAATTAGAACTATTAATAAATCCACCGATTGATCTCTGGGATTAAAAAAATCATTGGTTCTAGGAAAACGAACCAACTCCCATAAAAATGCCTTCGTCTGGTGCGGCAGGACCGACATAGTAATTTGTTCAGGGGCCCCTTCAAGGGGTAAACACGGGTTATTTTGGGGCACGACAGGCCACACCAAATACCACACCTGAGGGATGTGTGGTGGCAAGCCTAGGCGCAGCCTCATGCCGTGTCAGGCACATGCGTCCTTTCCCGCCTCCGGTCTTCTTGAGACTCAGACTTTAGACGGGGCGCAGGTGCATGAGGATTGAGTGCAGCAGATGCTGCGCAAGTCTGCTACCACGATAAACTAATTCACGCTCAAAACACCGTCCCTGCGCCCAGCCTGCTGTGGGGCACATAATGGACATCATAGGTATTGACGGACGAACTGGTCCGCGAAACTGCATAGGAGTGCACTTGCTGTGGCGATAAAAAAACTGACTGGTTGCCAACCGAGTTTTCGACGGTCCACAGCACGCCAGAGTATTGCGGCTTATCAGTTCAGGTTGAAAGTTCCTGTTGTCAGGGAAATAAGTAATCCTGCACCACTGAAGTGAGCACCTGAACTAATTCCTAACAATTTTACAAACTTTGTTATCAACGAGGTTGAGTAAGCGTTCAGCAAAGCCACTACGTCGTTCGTCTCAAGTTCCAGATCGGGTCCTGCGTCTGAGGTTGAAAGCATCACTCTATAATTACGGGAACAACTGGCAGTGAATATGTTCTGTTCGGGTTACCTCGCATCGTATGGAAGACATGTATTTCCTCTGCTTTGCTCAGACTAAACTAGGATAAACTACTGTTTCAAAAGCGTATTTTGTCCCTCAGAATCTTTTGCTTAGTAAAGTGCCAATCTCAGTGTCCATGTTGATTACCGCAAGGGTTGGGGCTTGTCTTCCCTTCACTGGATTCAAAACTGAAAGGATGTAAATTAAAAACAACCAATTTAAGAAATTACCGAATAGGGCACGCATTTGTACACACCCGGCACTGGACTACCTTCCTACAAAGTGCCTTTTTAATGCAGCCGAACAAGTATGCAAAGCAAATCCCGATTTCTTCGCTTTATGCATTGAAGAACTGCACGTGTCCTTCCTCAAAAGGCCTATATTACCACAATTACGGTATTTAAAAGTTCCTTGTGCTATTGTCCGATGGGAGGGGTATAAATGCCCACAGTCAACCATTAATCGCAACCATTTTTCTCATAATTCAAAAGAAATTATGAAGAGTTCACATAGCCGTCATGGACTTCATACTACAGGGGGAGCAGGTGGTCATCAGAGGAGACGACCCGACAACTGATCCGAAAAGGCCTTCAAACACTTAAACAGGTCCCCCGTTGTCAAGTTGTTAGATAAACATTATTTTTTGGACTGATACGATCTAGACAAGGGGGAGGGTATTTCGTGCGAGTGAACAACAGGTTTATAGACCCGAAGGTGGTAGGGAACCAAATAAGTGCTGTCCGAGGCGTGTAAACAAAGGTGGTTGCCACGGTGATTTCAAGATTGTGACTTCCACAGATCATCGCCAAAGTTCCCAGTGCTTCCTATCACAAACGCTGCTGCTGCGCCACGAGCGGTCTAAACGTGCGAAAAGGTGCCGCCAGCCTTGGTCACCGGTCCGCCGGAAAAGCGGTGGGGGCAACAAAGGAATTTGTTGTTCTCTGGAGTCAGTTAAATGGATGAAGGATATCAGGTGCGACAATCCTACCACCTACCGCCCCGATCAGGCGAAGTCTCCTTCTGTTTCCGTATCCTTGTCCGGATCGGTCGAGGGGCTGCACCCTCCCAGAAACCTGCAAACAATTAACCTGCATAACGTGGTATACAATAACAAAAAAATATTGTATTGGCTATAAACTACTAAACAGGATTCCATGATATTTTTGTTAGGGTTTTAAGTACTGAAGTTAAGAGATTTAACGTGCATCCGAAGGTGACAAATCATCGAATCCATCAAACATGCCGGTATCATTAAGAGGACATGTACTTTTCCTACGTCATCCAATGACCTAAAATTTTTATAGCAAGGTATTTTGCATCCCAGAGTGATGAAATAATCAGTATGAAATATGATAAAACCGTACATCACGTGAAACAATAGCGGGCGTCAAGAGTGATGTGACATGAAACAGCAGTGGTCGATATTGGGATTTATTTCGTACATTAGCTACTTAAAGTAGAGCACCCGAAGACTGATGACCGCGAGTGCGAAGGCTGCAAGATCAGCCTAGGCATCGCAAATTCATTGACGGTACTGACAAGTATTTAGCAAAACAAACTCAGGCAAAGTATCGCGCGTTAGATACGAAATTCAGAAATTGAGCTAAGGTGAAATTTTATTGGACCTTCTTCATCATAGGCCATTAACTGACTCTGTTTGAATTGTCATCTTCGGAACAAAATCACTTTGCCTAAGTGATAAGCAGTTTCAAATGGGATTCCATCATTTGAGTCAAACATGGTTCGTAAAAATGGAACTGATTGGTACTTCGACAGCGCGAATGAATCTTGCTCTAGTGGTTATTGTTTGAGCGTGCACGTTACTGCTTCGAAAATTAATTGTTCAAGGTTAGGTGAAGAGACGGGATTTAGGACCAGATAGGACGAAGAGGTTAAGACTTTATGAGCATGAGTGATCGCAATGGGATAGATCTTTTTTCTACAACATTTGCGAAAATGGGCTTAGATGAAGAAAGCAAAAAATTCTTCGATGAAAATACGACTCCGGTAGTATAGTAATGTGTGAAACTGTCGGAGTATTCATAGTAAAACTCAGTAGAGAGTAAATCAGTCTAAAACGAGATTGGGATGACGCACTACCTTTCTCCCCATCATAATGACTGGGAATTGGGCTGTTTCAGGGTACATGAGCGTCCAGGAAAGTGAATAATGGCATTAAAAACTTCATTAATAACACTGTATTGAAGGAGAGAAAGAAACTGCCCAGCAGGGCCATGATTTTCCCACTGAACATAATCGATCCCGACGGCCAGTGATGTTTTGTGATAGGTACCAGGACGGAGAAATTGTCAGTACGAATTACAAGCCCTCAAATCCCTCTTGAACTCAATGCCCTATTTGACCATCGAAAGAAATCACTATCCAAAGCGGGTTCTGTGAACTCAACTTTGTGGATTGCCTGACGGAATTGAACACAAGGATACTGTGACCAACGTATTGGCGCTGAGGACTCCTTTACATCCAAGTAGTGCTGTGGACCAAGAGGGTGGATACTGGGATTGTCCTTTTCAACTTTTATGCTGTCGTCAAACTCAAAGCCCAGGCAGCGGAGACCCGAATATCGAGTCAGACACTCTACCGGTTGAACCGCTGGCTAACACTTTGTCAACTGCGATCGGAACTGTTCAAATGCACCTGGAGAGGACAGTCCCCAGCACAGCCTGATAAAACTAGCTTTCCAACCCTCGGGTTGGGATATGTCGGGCTGAGAATAATAAATAAGCCATAAATAAGGGTTTCAATTACCCTGGTTCTGGTGAAGAATACTTGTTAATTTATATTTTTTTATCGCTACGCGACGGTCTGTGAGGGCTCTAGAGCTATCAAGTAAAATTGTTCATCAGCGTCCTTTCCGGGACATATGAATATTAAAATAGGTTTTTTTGCAGTGAGTATATTGCTGAGATCTTAAATACTTGTTCTTTTATCCCAAGTACATTTGGGAAATTCTCTTGTAAGACGTGCATTGTAGGGTTAATTTTCAAGTGAGTCCCTCAGTTGCTGAGTGCAGTCCCCGGCCTCTCTTATTACCCGCCCCAGAACTCCCAGTAATAAGCAGTAATAAGCATAGATTCATCGTCATACTTATATGCACGTAATGAATTCGCCGGATATACAGTATAAAATGATAATAAAAACTGAGTGTCAAATGCGTGTATCAGGTCCCACTTGGTTCGAAAACCCGTGCCCGTAACAGTTACACCCCGGGTGAACTGAAGTGAACAATTGCCTCCTCCTCCTCCTCCTCCTCCTCCTCCTCCTCCCTCCTCCTCCTCCTCTCCTCCTCCTCCTCCTCCTCCTCCTCCTCCTCCTCCTCCTCCTCCTCCTCCTCCTCCTCTCCTCCTCCTCCTCCTCCTCCTCCTCCTCCTCCTCCTCCTCCTCCTCCCTCCTCCTCCTCCTCCTCCTCCTCCTCCTCCTCCCTCCTCCTCCTCCTCCCTCCTCCTCCTCCTCCTCCTCCTCCTCCTCCTCCTCCTCCTCCTCCTCCTCCTCCTCTCTCCTCCTCCTCCTCCTCCTCCTCCTCCTCCTCCTCCTCCTCCTCCTCCTCCTCCTCCTCCTCCTCCTCCTCATCCCCTCATCCACCTTCTCCTTGTTAAATATGCTGACGGTATGGTTGTTAGACATCCTCTTAAAAATTTCACACATCTCCGGTTTCTGACGGATGGCCTGGGCCACGTCTCAGCATGGTGGTTAGAAATGGTCTTCGACTTAATAATCAGAAATCAGTCTGGTGTGTTTTAAGTCTGCAACCTTCTCCCAATCCTGAATCCCTGGACATTCTTCCCAACGTGGTATCCTCTTTCCAGTACCTTGGTGTTACTCTGAGCTTCATATTGAAAATCTTTTCACTTAACTTCATTCACTTCTTTATTGCCTTTGTCAGTTACGTTCCTACCACACACCTTAACCCCTAATCTGGAGATTTATAGATGCCTGCATTCTCCCTCCCATTCTCTAATGTTCTTCTGCTTTGCTTGAAAAAATATGCTGATTTTAAAAGTATCCTTATAATTCTCTCTTCTGCTGCTGTTTCTTATATGGTTTTAGTTGATATGGTAACATAAGGCCACTTCACAACGGTCAAGCAACTAGCTGATCGTATTTTGGATGACGTTGTTCATCCCTTTCGTGTTGAGCTCATTGCTGCGAAGTCTTCCCGTCCCACGCGTCGAGGCTTCCGCCATATCTCTTTCATATCATATCTCTTTCTATACATCGGTATACCAGCGATCTGTATTGCCTTTTCTGGCAGGCTACCCTAAGTGTGGAGATACAGAAATAGAGAAACTGTGATTGGAACTGTCTCCTTAACAGATTTTCATTTTATGTAAGCATTCTGACTCTTGTGTAGTGTGTTAATTTATCCTCTTGTCACAACGAAGGGAGTAATTTTTCGCTGAAAATGTTCAATGGTACTTTCGAAATAAGGCGCATCCCCCCCTCTCTCTCTCTCTCTCTCGTCTTCTTCTTCTTCTTCTTCTCCGCCTTCTACACCGCCATCCCCACTACTAAGTAAACCTTGCCCAAAGACAGGTTCCCTTTAACAAAAGGGTAACTTTACACTGACTGCGCTCTTCCAGGTTGTCTCCGATGAAGAGGTAGAATAAAACTCAGCCAAATGGACATAACTTCGTCGATCTAGCCTGGCAAATAACCCAAAAATGCCAATTGCAATCTTACTTGCGTTTACCGGTAATAGGTTTCCGTAACAAAAGCACTTTGGAAATTCTATCTTACCTATTAAAAGAGCTGAAAATCTGGCTCACTAACATTGACCTGTAAAATGTTTGAGGAAGAAAACGGTGGCAGTAAAGCATTGAAGTTATGAAAAAAAAACTAGATATATCATCCTCTCCCTCCTTGGGAAAAGTACGCTTGGACTGCACATGGTGACCCCTTATGTTCCTTGATTTGAACAAAGACGAGGTTTTACGCCATTTGTAGCCTAAATGACCGCTAGCGGAGCTTCCTGTGGACCATAAGAGTGATTGTTTCCAAATGGGCTGGCGAGAATGCATGGTGTCCGTGCCTTGCTGCAGCTGTTGCGGGCCTTGGAATTCGACCGGAGATGTAGGGGAAGAACTTACAGTTGCTGAAAATCGATAGATCCCGACACAAAGCACTGCCTATGCACTTTTCAACCGTACTATGAAGTCAAATCGATAAAGCGACAGCCGTTAACGTGACTGCATACTATGGTTTGTGGAGAGGATTATTCACTGGATGTTCATTTGGTTCGAATTAGCGCTTCCTACTTCCATTAGAGGGACACTTACTATCGGTGGATTCCATATGCGTAACAAGTCGGGGAACAGGTAATGCTGCTACTGACAACTCAGTGAGACCGTAAGCACGAGAAGTCTAGTTTCAGCCGCTCTCGGATGGATGCATAGTGGTTTAGGTTAACACAGTCTTCGGTGGAAATAGACATCACCGAAAATTCTTGGCTTATTTGATAGCATCAATCAGCCGGGGCTTCATAGTAGAACAAAACATCCGCTTTTCATCCTGCCACGATGCTAGATCGGTGGCAATCATTTCCTATTGGCTGATTTTTGTGTGCTTGTTGGTCTAAAACAGTCTGGAAAAGCTCAACCTGTGAAAAGTGGCTTTTTTGCTAAATGAGGCCTGTGTTTGGCCGATGTCTACGCGGAGATGAGAGAAGGGAGAAGAATAAGACGACGACGACGATGACGACGAAGAAGAAGAAGAAGAAGAAGAACAACAACAACAACAACAACAACAACAACAACAACAACAACAACAACAACAACAACAACAACAACAACAACAAGAGGAGGAGGGAGGAGGAGGAGGAGGAGGAGGAGGAGGAGGAGGAGGAGGAGGAGGAGGAGGAGGAGGAGGAGGAGGAGGAGGAGGAGGAGGAGGAGGAGGAGGAGGAGGAGGAGGGAGGAGGAGGAGGAGGAGGAGGAGGAGGGAGGGAGGAGGAGGAGGAGGAGGAGGAGAGGAGGAGGAGGAGGAGGAGGAGGAGGAGGAGGAGGAGGAGGAGGGAGGAGGAGGAGGAGGAGGGAGGGAGGAGGAGGAGGAGGAGGAGGAGGAGGAGGAGGAGGAGGAGGAGGAGGAGAGGGAGAGGAGGAGGAGGAGGAGGAGGAGGAGGAGGAGGAGGAGGAGGAGGAGGAGGAGGAGGAGGAGGAGGAGGAGGAGGAGGAGGAGTGAGGAGGAGGAGGAGGAGGAGGAGGAGGAGGAAATAAGGGTAGGGTGGTTTTGTATGGTCACCTAAACAGGATAGGGGGGTTGGAACCGTCCACTATTTTCCCTATATACCCATCTACGCGGAAGTTACCTTCATGGATGAGAGTGATATACATATGTGGCATGACGATGCATTCAGGCGATTAGTCGAGCCAATAAAGCTATTAAGCTTAATTACAATCAATCACCAAGCTCATGCAAGCTCAGCCGACATTTTCTAACGCGTATGATTACCTATGCGGAGTTGTAAGATTTATCATCGTGGAGCATGATTCAGATATGTCAGGATATCAGATATCAGATATATCACGATTCCGGCTTTTGAAAGAAGGTCTATTCGTCCTCCTGAAAAGCCGCACTCGATGAAAAATTACTACTTTATTATCGCGCACTTCTTGCATAGATTTTCCATGTCCTTGCAAAGTTTTACAGAAAAAAAGAAAGCCATTCTTGCCCTCATTTGATAGAGAAAAAATGCAAAAATATGCTTTCTCGTACTAATTTGATAGCAAATCAAGCCTGCTGCAAATTATAAACTCAAGGGCAGGGTATGTTTAGATTTAAAAAAGAGTTTTCCGATTCCCGAATAAATTCGAAACCAAGCTGCCGTTGTATTTGTGCTTAGAGTTTCAATCTACGAGCTATATACCTTTTGTGAAATGAGTATCGTACATTCCTGGATGTCATTAAGAAGATACTGTATAGTGCTCATACAGTTTTGCAGCAGTTGTAAACTATACCGTAAACTTACTGAGGTGCATTAACAAGTGAAAAGGTACGATGCGATTTGAATGGTGAAGATTAGGTTTAAGATTGGCGCTAGGTTTAATGTCGGAGTTAGAGTCAGGAGTATTTGAGGGATTAAGGTTTGTGCTCATGGTAACTGTAGGGTTTGAGTTTCGGGTGGAGCAAAGATTACGATGAATAAGATGTGGGAATATATAACCTTCCTGAAATTTAAGGCAAGGGCACTCATTTTAATTGGGTGGGGCAGTTTCCGTTCCCGTTTCCTGTTTAGGCGGTCACACCAGAAAATCCAGGTTTATTCATGCTTTATTCGCCTATCTTCGTAGTCTCCCCCACCTGGTCTGGCTACTTCTTACGGCTTGTTTACCCGCTCAGATAGTGCTCACCTGTTTGTGATCCCTATCACCGACCAGAGAGCTCGTTTTGTCTAGGAGACCAGACACCTAGTCCTATGTGGAGACTTCAGCTCCGTATCCTCAGCCCTACGGAGAAATAACAATGCGCATCCTTACTGGCCCCCTCCCCCCCCCCCCCCCCCCCTCGGTTCATTCCACTGCTCACTCCACGTTAGTCTCCATGGCCCAAGATCAGTAACGTTAAGGAAGTCACTTTCTGGCACACTGCCGGATTCAACCTGGCACACCCGCCAACACGTCGAGTTCGGCATTGCCCACTGGACTTTGCGCCTCAGCAACGTCCCTACCCTCAGCTGACTCCAGTGCGAGGGTGAGAAGTAAACTTTAACCCCGGGCCGTCTAAGCGTCCATCTGGCAAATATGGGGTGGGAGCCCTCCCACAAGAGCCTGTCAGTCCCCGGGCCCACGACAAGGACAAAAACGATGACGGCGATTCAGGCAAAGGTCGTGGCGTCGGTGTCATCACTCAGACACTGAAAGCGCGCCGAGTTGGCAGCCGGTCAGTTACAGGGTTGGGAGCAGAAACTAATAACTAATGCCGATGCCTACGGTCGTCTTTCCCACCCCACCCCCCGCCTTCATCGTCTACTCAAGCTGGTTTTAATGACCGGCCTTCTAACTTCTAACTGTCGTTCCCTAGCCAATAGCGGGATCAGTTCAAGCGTGCTGGAGCATGAGGGTTCGGTTACCGCGTTCCCCTTCTTTGATGATTAGTCCGTTCACTTGAGTGAATGTGTTGCGGGCCTCCGTGATCGCACATACTGATAACCGCCATGGCCACGGGGCCATCGCGCATGCCAAATACGCACAGGCAAAATTCTAACTTAAAGGCGCAATTACGATCCAGCTCGAGCTTGTAGTGCAGGGGCCATCGATTCTTACCATACAAGAGCAGAATTTACGCGGCACTAAGCCAATATATGGGTGAATGCACCAAAATAGCCCCTGGAAGTAGTGCCCGACAAGAGGTCCAAATATTCCTAATGCAGGCGATCGACCAGCTTCACTTGTACAGTTCACGAGAACATGTGATAAATAACATTTTTATGCAACTCGGACGATTATAACGATCGTTCTCTCTCACTACCTGTCTACTATCGCTGAGGTACCGTCTCCAAGTACCCACTGAGTATTCATCCAGTCCACTTATCATTGCCTCGGCTGCAAAACTGGACTTGCTACGACCTTGAATCAAGTCGAATTATTAGCTAGCACCAGGTAGTCATACCGGAACCTCAGGTTTACCTGACTCAGGACTCAAACCGGGACTACTTTTCTTATTAAGCACTGAGGTAAACAACTCCCTCTTCTCACATTCATTTTAATCAACTGACAAGACTGCTGTGAAATCAGCGACAGAGGCTTAGCTGCTATCAACCGTGTTTCCACCATGCGGTATACCCGTTGGCCTTTCAACTGATATAAGCCATAATTTAATCGAGTCCATGTCCACTAACTGAGCATAGGCATCGCTTCTTGTCTGGTCTAAAAGACATACCTACATAAATTGCAATATATTATGACACCATGTAGCTAAGACGGGCATTTCCCCTGCCCTGGATATGCGAGGAACGCTAACCCGAAAACATTATCCCTACCCTTAATATCAAACACAACCCTACCTAAAGTCTAGCCCTAAGCTCTCCGTAAATTAGGGCACGGCCCCAAATGAAGGGGGACTGCACAGCCCCACCTTGGTAGGCACCGCTATTCTGCCGTTACTACTTCACTACTACTACTACTACTACTACTACTACTACTACTACTACTACTACTACTACTACTACTACTACTACTACTACTACTACTTACATTATTTACTTTTTCATTTCACACTCACACACCACTTCACTTCATTCTTTACTACTTCATTTTCATTACTATTCACATTTTACCTTCCATTTCACATTTTTTACTACTACTACTTTACTTTACTTTACTACTATTTTTTACTTTACACACACTTACATTTATTTTACAGACACATTTACATATATATGACAGACATGAGACATGAGGAGGACAGAGACAGACAGAGACATGACAGAGACAGAGGAGGACAGGACGAGGAGGACAGAGGAGGACATGCAGAGGAGGACAGATGGAGCATGAGGAGGAGGACGAGGAGGAGGAGGAGGAGGAGGAGGAGAGGACATGAGACGAGGAGGAGGAGAGAGGAGATGGAGGACGAGGAGGAGGAGGACGAGGAGGACAGAGGAGGAGGAGGAGGACATGGAGGAGGAGGAGGAGGATGAGGACGAGAGACGAGGAGGAGGAGGAGGAGGAGGAGGAGGAGGAGGAGGAGGAGGAGGAGGAGGAGGAGGAGGAGGAGAGGAGGAGGAGGAGGAGGAGGAGGAGGAGGAGGAGGAGGAGGAGGAGAGGAGGAGGAGGAGGAGGAGGAGGAGGAGGAGGAGGAGGAGGAGGAGGAGGAGGAGGAGGAGGAGGAGAGGAGGAGGAGGAGGAGGAGGAGGAGGAGAGAGAGGAGGAGGAGGAGAGGAGGAGGAGGAGGAGGAGGAGGAGGAGGAGGAGAGGAGGAGGAGGAGGAGGAGGAGAGGAGAGAGGAGGAGGAGGAGAGAGGAGGAGGAGGAGGAGGAGGAGGAGGAGGAAGGAGGAGGAGGAGGAGGAGAGGAGGAGGAGGAGGAGAGAGGAGGAGGAGGAGGAGGAGGAGGAGGAGGAGGAGGAGAGAGGAGGAGAGAGAGAGGAGGAGGAGGAGGAGGAGGAGGAGGAGGAGAGAGGAGGAGAGGAGGAGGAGGAGAGGAGGAGGAGGAGGAGGAGGAGGAGGAGGAGGAGAGAGAGAGAGGAGGAGGAGGAGGAGGAGGAGGAGGAGGAGGAGGAGGAGGAGGAGGAGGGAGGAGGAGGAGGAGGAGAGGAGAGAGGAGAGAGGAGGAGGGAGGAGGAGGAGAGAGGAGGAGGAGGAGGAGGAGGAGGAGGAGGAGGAGAGAGGAGGAGGAGGAGGAGGAGGAGGAGAGGAGGAGGAGGAGGAGGAGGAGGGAGGAGGAGAGGAGAGGAGGAGGAGGAGGAGGAGGAGGAGGAGGAGGAGGAGGAGGAGGAGGAGGAGGAGAGAGGAGGAGGAGGAGGAGGAGGAGGAGGAGAGGAGGAGGAGGAGGAGGGAGGAGGAGGAGGAGGGAGGAGGAGGAGGAGGGAGGAGGAGGGAGGAGGAGGAGAGAGGAGGAGGAGGAGGAGGAGGAGGAGGAGGAGGAGGAGGGATGGGAGGAGGAGGAGGAGGAGGAGGAGAGGGAAGAGGAGGAGGAGGTGGAGGAGGAGGAGGAGGAGGAGGGAGGAGGAGGGAGGAGGGAGGGAGGAGGAGAGAGGAGGGAGGAGGAGAGGGAGGAGAGGAGGAGGAGAGAGGGAGGGAGGAGGAGGAGGAGAGAGGAGGAGGAGAGAGGGAGGAGGAGGAGGAGAGGATGAGAGGGAGGAGGAGGAGAGGAGGAGGAGAGGGAGGGAGGAGGAGGAGGAGAGGAGAGAGAGAGAGGAGGAGGAGGAGAGGAGGAGGAGGAGGAGAGGGAGGGAGGAGGAGGATGGAGAGAGGGTGGAGGAGGGAGGAGGAGGGAGGGAGGAGGGAGGAGGAGGAGGAGGAGGAGGGAGGGATGGAGGAGGATACTACTCACTGCTACTTCACTACTACTAGTATGCTACTACTTACTTCTACACACAGCTACTTACTACTCACTACTTCACCTACTACTCATTTCATAAGTACTACTAATCACTACTACTACTCACTACTACATTGATGCTACTGCTACCCACTTCTGCCTGCTAATTACTACCATCTACTATCTACCATACCTCACTATTACTACTGCTGCTACTAATCTACTACTGTCACCTCACTACTACTGCTACTCCACTGCTACCACTACTACTGATCCCACTCACTACTACTACTACTCACTCACTCTCACTCACTACTACTACCACTGCTACTACATCTACTACTCACTGCGACTACTTTCTACTAATACTACTGCTAATTACTCACTACTACGCTCAGTACACTACTACTACTCACTACTACTACTCACTACTACACTCTACTACTTCATCACTGACTACTCACTGTGACCACTACTAACTACTAATACAACTACTACTACTACTACTACTACTAATACAACCACTACTACTAATTAATATAATGACTACAAACCACTACTACTAATACCACTTTATACCTCTACTACTCATTAACACTACACTCTCTACTGATTACCACTTCACTACCACTACTAAATCGACTAATTAATTTCACTACCACTACTACTACTACTCTACTAACCACATCTACTCTACTCACTACTACACTAATTTCTACTACTGCAATCATTACATCTCACTAATTACTTCGCCACCACTACTACATCACTACTACTACCATCACATACTACTACTCTTGACTACTTACTACCACTACTCACCGCATCTTACTTCACTACTCACTACTACTACAACCACTACCACTACTACATCTACTACCACTGCACTACTACCACTACTCTACCACTACTACTACTACTATTACATCTACTACTTACCACTACTCTACTACTCACTACTACTACTACTACTACATCTACTACTACATTTGCTACCACCACTACTACTACTACTACTACTCACTACTACTACTACTACATGGCTCTGACTACCACATCGACCATTACTACTACCAATACTACTACGTCAAGACTACATAATTACTACTCGTACTACTATCACTAAATCTACACTACTACCAATAATACCACTACACCACATTTCACTATCATCACCACCGTGCAGGTGCGCTAGTGGTTGGAGAGTGAGCCCAAGGCAGAATGTAAGTGAGGCTCTCGTATGACTGGTGAGCTGCCCTTCAACATACCACTACTACTGCTACTACTACACTCTACTAATTACCACTACTACTGACTACTCAAAGCTCACTACTACTACTACCGCATACCACTACTCACATACTACTACTACTACTACTACTACTACTACTACTACTGGCGCTGTGCGCAGTGCTGGTGGAGCTCGAGAGTGAGCCTGCAACGCAGAGCGTGATAAGTGAGGTTTCCGTAGCGCTCGGTGAGCGTGCTCCTTCAACAGATAGTCTTATCTTGATTTTGGTGGTCCCTAGTGACAGTCAGGACAGACGCACTCGGGCGGCTAAGAAAAACATCGTCTTTCGCCACCGCAGCCTACAAAGTCGCAAGAGCAGGTTCCGGGCCGACAGAAGTGATCAAAGCCCATTGGCCTCCGGAAATTGCTGAAAAGCCACCGTTGGTTGGACTATGCCCCTCCAACAATCCCCTTGCCAAGCTCATTTGCGAGACTATTGCATCATATGATTGCTATGCTAGAGTGATTGAACATAATTAAAGAGCGATTAGTGGACTCAATGCCGACTGATAAACCGCCCCAAAACCCCAAGTGTAATCGTTGACATCTGATGAGTTAGAATTGCTTATATGTCCCGCCCCTTTCCAAACGGGGCACATAACTAAGAACGCCCTGTCCATGCTTCAATCATGCCAGGCACTCCAAGATCCAGACCCTAACACGATGGTTTGACCGTCGGTTTAGGCGATGCCCACCGTATGCTTCACAGCACGAGGTGCAGAGATGGTGGCTTGCACGTCGATTAGTTTTAAGTGATGGTGGATTTGCGCTGCAGATACAGCATCTTGTCTCCCTTCCTTTACCCGTCTGTGGTCAGTGTCAAAACAGAGTCAAGAAGACCAGAGGCGGGGTCGGGCGCAGATAGCTGGCGTGGCCAGAGGCTCCATTGACCGTACCACCATGCCTGACTCAAATCCCACGGAATGCGATTGCCATAAATGACAAAAGTGACTGGTGTGGCGTGAACCTGCACCTAGGCGTGCCACCATGCCATTTTCAGAAGTTTTTATAGGATTACAGCCCGAATAACGTCTGCGGAATCCTGATCTGGCCCCCGTGTTGGTCAAGTGCATCTACCACGCTCCCCGCTTAGGGAACACTCCTAGCCAAAACAACTACCCTACGACGAACATTAACTCTAACCTGAACCGTCATCCTAACTGCCCTGGAATTTAGCGCCAATCACCAATATTACGGATGGCTTCTGCTCCCTTGTGCTGACAGGGGGCCCCGATAGTAAGCGAATTACTCCAAGAAGAACGAACAAATAGATTGCGCGTAAGCATGATAAGCTTTCGTTTTAAAATTGACCATAATCATCCGCGATGGTTGAGTGTGAAGCCTCAACAGCACAAATTTCTCTCTTAAAGGAGTCATGACTTATCGCTGTAAAATAACTATCGTAAATGCCACTCTTGAAAGAGTCCTCGGTAGGCTTGGTATATGATTGCCTTCAACACTAATCGTACGCATCTGCCGTCGAAGGATCGTCTGATCACCGAGGTCACCGATATGGTTGGCTAAGTCATCTAGCTGGTTAGCGGCCAGAAGCCGTGACCCCGTTTCATAAATGATACGAGTCAGACCGAAATATAGGTGTCAGGGAGCTAGTCCGAAACATTTGTTATCAAAATGAGATGCCCGTAAGTTTTAACAGTGCCATTAGGTTTTCCACAAACTATCTTCAGCAAAGAAAAGCCTTAGTGACTCTACGAACCCTAGTGTACATAATGGATGGGTAAAGAGTTGGGGTTAGGTTAAGGCTGGCGTGTAGGTGGGCGGGTGATTGGTTTAAATCGGTGCCTAAAAACCCTAGCTCACTTAAACAATCTCGGTGGCCTTATAAATGTCTTTTCACTGCCAACGAGTTACCGCCCTACCCGCATTGCCTCCGTTCCCTAGCGACTGTGTCCGTAAGGTCGGTTGTATAAGCATTCGCTCTCTATATCACTCCCGCCGTCTGTGTACAAAAAGTCACTTCCTGGAGAAATTAGGATAATAATTGTTGAGAAATAAACTTGCTTTTACATCAACGTGGTTTTAAAACCTGCATGATTCACACACATCCTGCCCTCGGAAGACAGTAACCATAGGCAGAAAATGCTGTTAAAACCGTTCTCATGACCTTGTAAGTGCGCCCTCTGTGCGCGTGAAGGATATTATACAGGTTGATCAAGCCCGTTTTTATGTAAGGAAACCTTAAAGAGCGTTTTGTGTGAAAAAAAAACTAATTTAGAAATGTGGGAGTTTCTGCTCTACGACTCTGCACTAATTCCCATAGGCAGATTTTCGTCTTCTGCTGGACTGCGCTCACCGTAAGCGAATATTCTCAAGGTAGCGTGGGACAATTATCCACCAGCATGACTCCAACCTACACTTGAAGTTCGTAAGATAGTAACGGAATGCGTCCGTGTGTGTCGCCTGATATATATTTCAGTATTTATAGGTTCATGCTCCACTATATTTGAGATATATTTATTCATCTGTGCTTTCGAACTCGTACTGGAGTTCATCGTCAGAGACCACGGTGACATCAAATCAAGCAACAGCTATAGGGGCAGGAGCCATTCAAGTATCAGTAACGCCAATCAGGAGGTTCCTGCACAGGGCTCTGTATGCCGGCACCAGATCGATATAACGATTCGCTGAGTTCTCGTCGGTGGCCCGGACTCCAATCGATTAGCAGCGATGTGTAGCATATATGATGGAATGGAACCGACCAGGACAAGGGCGACCGGAATGGCCATTTCTGGCTTATTAGCCGTAATCAGCCAGTCATACCCAATCCCAAGTGTGGCACACCTGGGATTCGAACCCGTGACCTCTGGTATTTGAGTCGAACGCTCTACCATTCCATCATATGCTACACGTCGCTATGCGACCGCCTGTGAGGTCTCTAGTCCGAGTTCCAGGGCACAACGGAACATAAATGTTCCTTAAGCAGATCGGTGATCCACACATTATCATCATATTCCCGAGCGCAACCGACAAAGCAACGAGCCCGTGGCTCAATGGTAGAGCGTTCGACTCAAATACCAGAGGTCGCGGGTTCGAATCCCAGGTGTGCCATACTTGGGATTGGGTATGACTGGCTGATGACGGCTGATAAGCCAGAAATGGCCTTTTCGGTCTCTCTTGTCTTTGTCGGTTCCATTCCATATATATATATGGTTGTCAGCATTTATCTCTAAGTAACACTGTGGTTGGAACAAACATTCCAGAATACTTTTCTTTACAGTCTCTAGGGTAACACAAATCATGCACAAACTGTTGGTTGTGAGTTCTGCCCTGCGAATCCAATATCAGAAACCCCATAACGACATTTGTCGATATGAAAGTTCTTTTAGATTAAACAAAATAATCTGTTCACGATTCCAAGTGAAAATTTTATTTAAATTTACTACTCACGAATACAGCGATTTAGGATCCTTTCAAAATATGCTGCCTTTTAAAAAAGTTGAAAATTCCAAACGAAATAATATTAATTTAACTATTTTCTTTAAGTTTTAAATTCGTATAGGGTTGTTCCCTATTATTGTAAAGCTTTCATATATGTGTGGGTGTGGGTTTGCGACTGAATATCAAGCATTCGAAAATCTGAGCACTTTTTATGTGATAGATCACACACTGTATATAGTGAGTTTGTTATCTCATGCAATGTGACGAAATTTACGAAACATTACTGATCACACGCAAACCAGCACAACTTTTTTTTCCCGGAACGCTGCATTAATAATTAACTACGATATGTGAATGGAAACCTTAAAATAAGTATTAAAAGAACTGATAAGTTTTTAGAAATCATTGTTTTTAAAGAAATCGAAAATTCCCAAAAATGGAAAAACGTGATAATTGAGGAAACATACGTGGTTCATGTGTCGGAAGCCTTCCCATGCAAGAAACAAGTAAAATAAGAAGACGAAGAATGTTTTTCTCTCGTCGGAATCATGGTTTTATTCCTCAGAGCTTTCGAAATCTTACTGAAGCCCATCATCGGCAACAAAAACGCAAGCTCCAGGAAAGCAAGTTCAGAGATGACTGAGCAGGACTCTGTAGGCTGGAATGCGTAAACGCACCTCTAAATGTACGCAAAAATAGAATAACCAGTGAAAATATTCTTTAAATGCATTTTAAACTTTAATATTCTCCAAGAATGAGTGTAATATCGGTTATAGCCTTAGACAAGCAGCCTGACATTTTATTGTGGATATCAACACAGTTTATTCTATTTTGAGATTTTTTGAGATGCGTTTGACCAAGGAAAACAGGTTTGTGCTGAATTTACTGCCGAGGTCGAAGGAATAAAATATTTCATGAGGTCAGTGACTAATAAATTTCAATCTTATTGTAAGGTGCAATTGTATCTATACAATTTAATGTGTATTAAGAGAAATCCCCTTCCTTCAATTTTTCGTAGATATTTCTGATGTTGAAGTATGATATCTCCTTAAAATATTGACGAGTTCCTCATGAAGTTCAGTGTTTAACATTGGTGGCTCACAAATTTAATTATTAGAACCTTCAAATAAAGATTTTTTAAAGCATTTACCAAAATATTAAAATTCAAGACATAATTTTTCATGCAGATGGTCGGTTTGTGTCATATTTGTACCTCACCAAAAATGAAAAATTATTTCAGGGAAAAAATGAATGTTCACAATAAAAGTCGGTAATGAGTACGCCTTGGTTCGAGTAACAGAACTTTCTATTATAATTTTTCTCTTCAAAAGGCACTTTTAGTCGGTATTTCACAAACGGAGTTCTGCGTACGTTGCCTTTTTCCAAGGTTGAGTCAAGATAAAAAGCGGGAACTTTCACTGACTTTTCCATTTTCCCAAAAAAATGTGTTAGATTTTCGGATGTAAATGTTATAACTCACTTTTCTCTTTCTATTGGGTCCCTTTTGTTATATTTGCTTAATTTTAGGCTCCTTCTAAGATTATAAATGTACAACTGACTGGCTGCATAAATACTAAAGCATTGCAAAAACCTCTAAATCAACTGCCCCATCCGTTTCAAAATTAGACATAAACTGAACCTAGGTCATCCAAAACGTTTCTTAATATATGCTTACTACGAAGCATAGCTTTTTGGCGAAGAACCATCTCGTAGTACGTTATTGGGATTCATGAGGTGCAAAGAACTCTCAGCCTGTTTAAACATGGAATTTCCAGTGGACTTTATTGCTGTCTTTTAGAGTAGAAAATCGCTCAGTTGTGGAAAGTGGAATCAATCGAGGATTTCAGCAGATCTGATTAATTTGTTTTTAAAATCGATAAAACGGCTGTTTATTTTTTAAAATATAGTCTGTTTGCGTGTACGCTACTTCGTCCGATTTCCGTGGAGAACAAAATCAATTGTTAAGTTCCACAACTCCTGTTTGGTAAAAACCCCCAAATTAAGATTTTTAACCTGCCATGTAGAAACACGCAGGGGTGCACAAAATCTTTTTCAGACAGATATATGCATAGGAAATTCCTCGGGTATAAGGTAACATTGATGTCCGCTCAAAGTGCAAAATTTTAATGAATAAAATTATTCATAAAGTATTCTGTATATACAATGAAGATTTCCGGAATAGGTTTGTCGAGTAAATAAAATGTGCAACAGTTAAGTTGCCCAAAATTCATCGTCTAAATTACCATCAACATGTTTAATGAGTTACCACACTTTTTGTATGCGCGGAGAATTGAGGAAAAATGCACGAACGACTGGGCTGAAAATTTTTAGCTTTCTGGCCGTCCTCTGTCAGCCAAAGGAAAACCCAAGTGTGAATAATTTGGGATTCAAAATCGGAATCTATACATTCCTACCCCTAGTTTACAGATCTTTTTAATAATCCCGTTGCATAGAAAATACACAGATTTCAGTGTTCTTGACAGTAGTTTCACCTTAATCGACTGACTAATATTCCTTTAAAAAAAAATTTTGTGAATTCTAAAACACTTATATTCATTTAGATCTTTAATAGTTTATGTTGATTTATCCATATATATATATATATATATATATATATATATATATATATATATATATATATATATATATATATATATATATATATATATATACATGACCTGACTCCATGTCCTTCACTTAATAATTTCAGAAATTATTTCCCCGATTATTCTCTGGAGTCCATATACCAGAAACCGCATAGAGAACGCTGGGGGACCCACTGAGGAGCCGAACCCCTCGTTGCTGTGTCACGCAGCAGCAGAAACATCGGCGAAACACGTGTCTGGGCTTTTAGCTAGTACCTATGTCGGAAGTACGTTATAATGTCTTTGCCATATATATATATATATATATATATATATATATATATATATATATATATATGATAGCGTGGGGTTCAATGATCTGCTTAAGAAACATGTATGTTCCGTTGTGCCCTGGAGCTAAGACTAGAGCCCTCGCAGGCGGTCGCATAGCGACGTGTAGCATATGATGAAATGGAACCGACAAAGACAAGGGAGACCGGAATGGCCATTTCTGGCTTATTAGCCGTCATAAGCCATTCATACCCAATCCCAAGTGTGGCACACCTGGGATATATACCTGGGATTTGGTATGTCTGGCTGATGACGAATAGTTAGCCAGAAATGGCCATTCCGGTCTCCCTTGTCTTTTTCGGTTCCACCTTATCAAAATATACCTTAGGTCACAATACGACTGCCCGCGAGGGCTCTAAAGTGAGCTTCAAAACACAACGGAACATACGTGTTCCTTAACCAGATTGGTGAACCCCACACTATCATAATTCATACTCCCGATCGCAACCGACAAAAAAACGGGCCCGTGGCTAAATGGTAGAGTGTTACACTCAATGAGCAAAGGTCGTGGGTTCGAATCTCGGGTCATCCACACCTGGGATTGGGTATGACTGACTGATGACGGCTAGTAAGCCAGAAATGGCCATTCCGGTCTCCCTTGCCTTTTTTCGGTTCCACCTTATCAACATGTACCTTAATTCGCAATTCGACTGCCTGAGAGGACGTTAAAGTGAGCTCCAAGGCACAACGGAACGCACGTGTTCCTTGACCAGATCGGTAAACCCCACACTTTCATAATTCATATTCCCGATCGCAACCGGCAAAACAACGGGCCCGTGGCTCAATGGGAGAGTGTTACAAGCAATGACCACAGGTTGCGGGTTCGAATCTCGGGTGATCCACACCTGGGATTGGATATGACTGGCTGATGACGGCTAATAAGCCAGAAACAGCCAGGTCGTCATCAGACTTGTGGTAAGTATGCAAAAACAGTTCAAATTTAACACGTGCCGAAAAAATCGATATCGCTTTATCATTCCTGCCAATTGTTGTCCTTGTGGGTGTATTTCCATTTGGATTGGTTCTCGTCTCTTCCCGCTTTCTTTAAGGTAGCCATACACATGGTCCAATTCGATGTGTCGGTTGATGCATGAGTTATCTGAGAAAATGGCCTCTAAAAATTCTCGGCATTTCTTAGATGGACAGGAGGTTACAATGCGGGTTTTCGTCCCAGGCAAATTTTTGTGTCCAATTTCTAGCGTGTGCATGGCACTTGAGACAAGTGGTCTCGCCTCCTTACTGCCAATCGATGTTCCTGTATGCGCGTGGAGGCTGATTTTCCTGTCTGACCACATTAGACCGCATTGCAGTTGTTACATGGTATCTTGTAAACGACTTCTATTTTTATCTAAATAGCCAACCCTATCCTTAGGGTGTACAAGCTGATTTCGTAGTGTAGTTTTTGGTTTGTGCGAAACTTGGATTTGATGTTTCCGCAGGTGCCTTTCAACGAGTTCGGACACGTTCTTGATGTACGGAATTTTTCGCCAGTTCTTTGATTTGGGCGCTTGACCGGAACAATCTAGTTCCTTGTCTTTTTCCTTTTTCTTTTTAACTTCTGTCGTCTCATGCATCGACGTATAAATTCTCTTGGATAACCATTTCTGCAAAAATAGTTTGAATAAATAACTGAGTTCGTTTTTGGTAGATTTCATTATCAGAACAGTGCGTTTTTAGCTCGATTGAGTAGGCTGTTAACAGTACTCCGCTTGTGAGCAATAGGGTGGTTGCTCTGGTAATGCAGGATAAGTTCCGCATAAGCTTCCTTTGCGGTAAACCGATGTTTGAAATGTCCCGTCAGTCTTTCGCTGTACGAGGACGTCAAGAAACGGGAGTTTACTGTCAATTTATCTTTCGAGACCACTTGTCTCAAGTTGCCATGCACAAGCTAGCAACTGAACACAAATTTGCCTGGGACAAAACCCGCATTGTTGCCTTCTGTCCATCTAAGAAAGTCCGAGAATTTTTTGAGGCCATTTTCTCAGATAACTCATGCATCAACCGATACATCGAATTGGACCATAGGTACGGCTACCTGAAAGAAAGCGGGAAGAGACGAGAGCCAATCCAAATGGAAATACACCCACAATGACAACAATTGGCAGGAATGACAAAGCGATATCGATTTTTCTCCGGCACGTGTTAAAGTTGAACTGTTTTTGCACACTTACCACGAGTCTGACGACGATCTAGGGTGCCAGCGTCGAACATTTACATAATAAAAATACCGATTGTTTCCCAAAGAACCTTTTTGCTTCTAATTATATTTCTTGGGATGCTTGTATATATATATATATATATATATATATATATATATATATATATATATATATATAGTTAAATGCAATAACTGCAGATGTATGCAGGTCATACAGAATTCGAAATACAAGTAAATTGTCAACAATTAAGCTAATAGTTACGGCAGGAAACGAAAATAAAATTTGTTTTAAATTCCAGTGTTTGCTTATCTTCGGACGTAAACCCACCGCCTTCAAGGGATTCCAAAAAATCCATGTGGCAATCCAATCCTCTCACAATGCGGTATGCCTGCAAGTGATCATTGCGCATTTGTCTACACCTCAAATGGAATAGATTTAAATTAAATAGACAGGTTGCATATGGCAAGGAACTTTAAATGCCACCCACTTTGGTGGCTCTCCATTGTACTGCTTTGAGTCTGTTCTGCTCTTGAACTGTTCAGGGTCTCCAGACTTGTACAGCATATTCAACTGCTGCCGCACCAATGTTCTGAAAATTAAGATTTCCATCGACGGAAAGCATTCTGACGCGCAGATGTCAGCAGATAACTAGGCTCCATCTGTGAAACAGTATTTGAAACTGTGAAATTCAAAATGATAACACACCGGGGAAGAATTGCGCACATGAATGGGTGGGCAGCCCATGAAAACCTGGTATAATTACTGTTGATGCATAAGTGGACATTGAAGCACGCATATGGCTCATATTGCTCATATGGCTCACATTGCGACT
>WEDG01002379.1:0-22781 GCA_017591395.1 Schistocephalus solidus | reverse complement strand
CTTTTCGATGAAACAATCGGAAGGCAACAGTGAATTAGTGAATGGTCACTTTGGAAGAGGCCCTGCTTAAAATCAACGAAGAGGGGAGCAATGTAGTTTGTGAAAATCGGGTCTAAAATATGCTTGTCTCTTGTTGAAGAACGGACAAGCTGTGACCAATTAGAAAAATTAATGGTATCGAGGAAAGGCTGAAATCTGGGTGGACAAAAGTTTAAAATCCAGTCAATTTCAGGAAAATTAAAATCCCCAGCGATTATTTTAATGTTAAAATTTGGACTCCGAAATAAATTTAAAAATTTCACAAAGTTTTGCATCATCATCGGATGATATATTAGGCGGGTTGTAAATACATCCGAGAATCGCCTTTTGCCGTGTAGTCAGTGCAAAAACTCCTACCTTGAAAATGGAGGCAGAGTTCAATAGGCCTCCATTTTTGAATAGAGAATAGGAGAAAAACTTCTTTGGAAGATAAGGTAAGGTGGTAGACTAGGATCACTTGCAACCATGGTGTGCTGAGTGGCTGCTGAGCCTTGATTTCGAAAAATGCAAGATCATCCGACTACCATCAAGTTGCAGAAGGGTGATTAGGTTTGAATATTAGTACTCTTTCAGCGATCACCAAATCGAGGATGTAAATGTTCGAAAGGACTTGGGTATGTGGATAACACCCAATCTCAAACACTCATCGCACTGTGCAAAGATAGCAAAGAAAGCCATGTGTTAATTAGGAGCGATCAGGAGATCCTTCGTCAATTTTGACGAAGAGCTTTTTTGGCGCGTGTTTGGAACATTTTTGCAGCCAGTGTTGGAATATTGCGTCTAGGCGGGGCACCCCTGGACAAGGCATGATTACCCAAGTTCACCGGAGGGAGAAAAAACTAGTCAGTGGACTGGAATTACTACCCTATGAGGGCTGACTCTAAAGATTTCAAATATTTCCTCTCTCTTATAAACAATACAGAGGGGATATGATTTTGGTCTTCGAATCTCTCAGAGGATTGATTGTGCTCTTAAATGGCTGATGTTTTTTGAATTGGCAAACAGGACAAATCTCCGAGGTCACCAATACAAACTGAGGGCAAAACACGCCAAACTTAAAGTGCTAGCCAACTTCTTTTCCGGTCAGGTAATTGAAGAATGGAACAAATTTCTTCCTTCAGTTGTTTGGGGATTATCTGCTTTCTAACTGCAACTTTTTTGATTTTGATACCACCCCTACCAGCACCAGCTCCGCCTAGCCCCCTCTGGCCCAGGGGGCCAGGTGGGAGCTAACTGGCGAGACCAGACGGAGGCAATGAAACGGTGTGCCCTGGCCCCCCTCACAGGAAAAATTTGCGCAGCGGGACCCCACGATTTTCTCGCATTAGCAGCCCCTTTTCCTTTATACCGTACGCCCAGCGCCCATAGCCTTCCCTATCCTAATCGTCCACTACTTATATACCCATAATTATTGTTCTATTAACGGCCCAATTTTAAACAATTAATATGGCTTACGTTTGGATTCATTCAAGCCATTCCGGCGAAGTACCCACTCACTCATGAAATAGGATATGTGGAGATGAAATTTGCAAAGTAGTTTATTATAAAAAAATAAATAAAAATGTACATGCGTTGGATATATTTGTCAATGTTGGTCCACATGGTTGGCGTTATCCGGTGGTGGTTCCTACAAAATAAGAAATATGTTGGTAATCGTGGGGAATATTATGAAAGAGTTATAAATAACAAAGTAAGGATTAAAATAAATATCACTACAACATAAGAAATATGTTGGTTACCGTGGGGAACATTATGAAAAGAGTTATAAATAACAAAGTAAGGATTAAAATAAATATCACTACAAAATAAGAAATATGTTGGTTACCGTGGGGAACATTATGAAAAGAGTTATAACAACAAAGTAAGGATTAAAATAAATATCACTACAAAATAAGAAATATGTTGGTTACCGTGGGGAACATTATGAAAAGATTTATAAATAACAAAGTAAGGATTAAAATAAATATCACTAAAAAATAAGAAATATGTTGGCTACCGTGGGGAACATTATAAAAAGAGTTATAAATAACAAAGTAAGGATTAAAATAAATATCACTACAAAATAAGAAATATGTTGGTGTAAGGACATTGAGATACTTACCATGTTTTCGGAAGTAGACTGCGTTGTGCAATTTGGACCACTGTTGAGGCATTCCGGAAGCTGAATAAGTATGCTGGATCAATTCAATGGAGTAGTTTTACCTTCTCATTTGCCTCCCGGCGTTTCGCTCTCCCACCGTACCTGTCTCTGGCCCCATGGAACCAGTCAATTGCTGTTCTGCGAATAACTTCGGCAGAACAGTTATTGAAAGTGGTATGTCGCTTTAGGGCCTCTGCAAACCTTAGAAAACGTTATAACCTACCAGTAAACAAGTATATAGGGGCAGCCAATAAATGACCGCTTTTCACTGGATCCACCCCAGCAGAACTTCATGCACAGTGGTGGTCCAATAATACATGTTAATAGATTGCGGATGAATTCCTTATCATTTCTTCCGCCGACAACAGAGAGCTTTTCTATCTAAAAATCACAAATGACTTTTCGAAAAAATTATATCCAAACCGCCTCATCGGCATAGTCAGGTGTTCTACTCATTCCTCCAATGAACTCATTGTATTCGTCCTCGGTGCATAGGGGTAGACGACAAGTGCACTGGCTCGTCGTGGTGGGCACAGCCGTCGCCCGGACTTCCGTTAGTATTTCTTTCAAAAGAGCATTTTGTTGCTCCATATTGCGAAAAATATGCTCCGTAATATATTCAACTCTTTTCCTAGTTGATTGGTTACAACGTTTCGAAAAGTATTACCGTAGAGAATCAAATTCTTTTTGTTGTTCGTTTTTCAACGTTGAAAATACATCTACGAGTTGGTCAGATATCATTCTGAGGTAAACATTAGTAACAAATGCTTACTGATAAGTGGACGGCTGGGGAGGTTGTGTGGGAGTAGATTGACTGCAAGGCATGGATGGCCCCGGTACGTTTTTCATCATTCCTAGGTCTAAAATAATATTTCCAAATGTTCTTACTGCAATATAGGTGGTGCCGTCGGCCAGCCAGCTAGCCTCCGTTCTGGTGCCATTGGGCAGCGAATAAGATTGTCCTTATCTTCCGAGGACGAAGTGAGTTGTCGTTGATATCTATATGGACAAATGAATAGCATTTAAAACTTACTTCCTTCTGAGGCCCCTGCCTAGAGCTGGTGAATCGCAGCTAGAGAGATTATCTGTCTCTTCAGCTTTTTTTTCCACTTTTTTAGCCTTTTCAAGGGTCAAATTTTCTTTAAGGACCCTGACTCCGTACACTTTTGTATTGGCAGGTGGTTGCATGTTATTCTGCAACAAATATTCACCCTGCTTTGAGTTTTTAGGCCACATAACGCAGTGTGGATTGACGAACCAAGCCTTGGCCACAGCGGCCACGCTTTTATCATTGATAAATTCCACGACGCAGTACATCTACAAACATCATACATGAGTAAAAAGCAAATCATAATGCATTAAAATCTTATTCAAAAGTGCATATGGAAAACCTTTAAAAATACAAGAAAAAAAAGCGTTTGAAAATAGTCATTGTTTTTGGAAAGTGTGCAACAAGGGAATGAGAGTAAAGTGATCATCAATTTTAAAAGCAACATATTTACATATAATATCCGATAGGGTTGCAGTCAAAGGACTAGTTGCCAAAGTTGAGGCTTTAAACATTAAAAGGCTGGAAGAAGAAATAGATGTTGTAAAAAGTCACAGCAGTCAACAAACGGACGGTACTGTATTCCGTTAGCGGTAATCGATGTCAGAACGCACGGTCTGCCACCGATCAGTACCACGTTGTCTGGAACGTCCGTCGACAGCACGTAGCCGTTGTGGAAGTTGGCAGGTGAGCTGCGAGGTAGCTGTAAATATCGCGGTACACCCTCATCGTCGTCCAACAGCATGGGGCATGATGACAACTCAGGCATACGTCTTTCTGAAAATCGCCTGTACACCTGTGCAGCTACGTTTGTTGACCCCTTAATCGAATTACAAATGATTTGTAAAAGGGATTCAAAAAGGAAAGGCAGAAAAATTATCCAACACTCCAAACCGGCTCACATCTTCATGTAGATGAAGTAAACAATGAATATTATATACAATGTCCGCATCACTGTACAATATAGCGAAATCGGAAACAAAGTTATTTAACAAAAATGCGGGCAAAAATCAAACCAGGTCTTATGAAAAAGGATGACAAAAAAATATATACTGCAATAGAAAACTGCAAAAAAATGCATATAACGGTCATTGTCAAGATATGGTTTTAAAAACAACAGGGGCCGATGTACAGCAAAAAATTGACGAAATTCAGCAGCCTTCCAATACTCGAGAACATCTTATGTTCTACACTTGCGGGAAAAACTCCATCGGCAAGCAACGGCTGCATTTTTATGAGGTCATTTAGTTCTGAAGAAAAACCTCTTCGCCCACAATCTCCACTGATTAAGTAACTTCCGCATTACACCCAAGCACACCAGGTGCATGTAGTCCATTGGGAAGCTACTAACCATATCGATAGGTAACTCCTCGAAAGGCGATATGCCTCTGTGGTGGAGTACCTGCTTTCGTGAACAAAAAGAACAGTCGTCGCGAAGACGCCCGCTATAAACGGGGAAAGTCATGCGGTTAGCAATTGAAATTCCAACATGACAGCACCTAGAGTGTTTCCCATTACCTTCACCAAACGACTTACCTGTCGCATCCATAGTGTCCATTGTGGGCTTTCACCTGACGGACATATGAGCGAGCTGGTGAGTCGCATATCACATTGGATAACTTAACTTTAATTACTTCCCCAGTTTGTTGAACCAATAGGCCAACTCCCAAAATTTCTTTCAATTCAGCAATGCAATCGCTCAGAAAATCATCTACTGGCTCCGGCTTGCCGAATCCAGAGAACACGCCTACTACAAACGGCCGTCCAACTACCGGGTAGTTTACCCGAGCAAGAATAGGCCATAGGCATTGTCCTGATCCTTTAAACAACTTCATCCCATCGATGTGCAATTGGATGCCCATCTCAGGAATTTCAGTTGCACGCCGGTGGTTTAGCTCATCCAGTAAACCGCGTCCAAGGCCCAGGTGGACATAGCTGCCATTCTTCAGGTCCTTGTTAATGCAAGTGCGTGGAGTACGCAATAAAGTTCTTGGGTCTTTCGGAACCTCTGGATGGTAAGGACGGAGCATGTCCAACAGAGCTTTAACCGTCGCTAGTGGCATGTTGGTCTTCAGGCAGACGTCCTGCAAATCAGCTACAAAACTTTTGCCTTGTAACTTGCTTGTCTGTTCCGTTACCCCTATTGATTCTGCATTCCAACTCAAAATAATATTGCCTAAAAAACCTACCATTTGAAACCTCAGGAAATATTTCAGGCATTTGTGGCTCCGGTGAGGGGTTTAAATTCGACGACGACGACGACGGCGAAGGACAGTCTGCTACTTTGGTTGCGGCATAATACGCCTGCATTGCACGCAATACCAGCATACGCACGGTGCTCCTCTTGATTCCGTAATATTTTCGCTTCATGGTTTCTTTCCATGGACAACAGAACACAATACATAAATGATATGAGGGCATATATAACATTCAGTAAGCTACCAAATTAACATTATTATTTTACATTTAACTAAAGCATACGTAACTAGAAATGAAATTTAAAAGGCAAAAAGTAGCAAATTATCTTAAAAACATCTCCAGACCTCTTGATTACGTACGTTAGTATCAGCAAAATTTGAGAAGAACCGGTTAGTGGTAGAAGTCACACGGCAGGCCAGCACGCGCTTAGTAGAAAAATGGCGACTAAATGGCTGACTTAAACAAACCATCCAAAATCAGTTCATCAAAGTACTCTTTAATTAGGCTTAAACAGTATATTATCTAATAAATATTTCCTATATTGGTTTAAATTAAAAAATTAACATATCTTCCAGTCTTTACAAGAAGCCAAATCATATTTTACAAATGGCCTGAAAGTCGATTGTGATTGGCCCCTTTCTGGCCCCGTCTAGCCCCGTCTGGCCCCCTCTCAGCCCCCTCTACTGACGGGGCCATGTGCTGGTAGGGACCTCACATTTACCGTCTCCAACATTGCCACCGGAACCGTATGTGCAAAAATGAATTTCTGCATCTTTGGAATATTCTGCTGGTGTGGAAATTTCTCAGAAATCGTATTTCGAGCAAATTATGTTTTTTTTTCGACTAATTCTAATGGACTACAGAACTGATTCATGCGCAATTTACAGCCTAGCAAAACAAGTTGTTAAAGTTGTGCAAAATCAAAAGTTATCCGGATTCCTCGAGACCTACAAAACGGCTGAAGCGTTTTAAATATCCTTGATACGTTTGATCAAGTTATTTTGGTTAATTTTAAAACAACAGACATACTCATCTGTTTGAGATACGCATTTAATTTCATAATTAATGGATAGCCAAAATTTTAACGATAATAGCACGCAAAACAGTGCCACTTCTTTAGATGGAAATTCTGTCGATACAACCTTCACTTCCAGGATTTTTGCTCGTGCTCTTAATGTCTGCAGCCCATGATCAGCAAAACGTGTCAAAAGCGTCCATACTATAAAATTGTGGGTTAGGAATATGAACCTTGCGTTAGCTTCTCCCCGATATTGATCAAACTAAAAAATTAAATGATGACCTTGGGGATATAAGGAAGCTCCTGAAGCAGAATATTGACGGACAGGAAGGAATTACCTGCACTTGAGCAAAAAAAGCAAAGCAAAAAACGCAAATAATTCAAGATTATGCTGTCTTAGAAGCTTCTGAATTCCTGGATTGCAACCCACTAAATGCCCAATTGGACAACAGGGGCAAAGCCGTGTATTTTTCACATTTATACCGATCAGTCTTCACAAACGACGCAAGGTTTTTTCGTCCCTTAGCAGATAATCTGCCGACTGCAGGCATTAGCCACATACTGTTCTTAGAATTTCTGATCCGATTGGAATAAAAGGAACTAAAAGAGTTGAAATCTCCAGGATCGGATGAGCTTCCACCCCAACTTCTGAAGGAACTCGCCAATTCTGCACTTCTGTCAGTGCTCTTTACAAAGTCATTTGACTCCGGAACACTTCCAATTCAATTCAATTCAATTTATTGAGGGAAATAGGCATGGGCCTTTGAGTACCCTATTTGTAACGTAAAATTAAGTGCGGTATACAGAGAAACCGTGTGGGTTGCAAAGGTACAAAAGGCGGTCATAAAATTTGACAAGTGGTGCACGACTCTCGAGGGTTAAGATAAATGCCTCATCGCTCAGGCTCGTTGCGGAACATAAAAGTCTCAAGGTTCCTTTTAAAGCTTTCCAGCGATGGTGACATCACAACGTCTTCAGGGAGGACATTCCATGGTTTAACCACTCTGACAGAGAAGGAGAACTTGCGCACATCCAGTCTCGCCTGCTGGACACGCAGTTTTAATGGGTGACCTCGGAGATGGGTCGTGGTGGCAAATTCAAAGAAGTCCGAGAATTCCGAAGTTATTCGCAGAACAGCAATTGACTGGTTCCATGGGGCCAGAGACAGGTACGGTGGGAGAGCGAAACGCCGAGAGGCAAATGAGAAGGTAAAACTACTCCATTGAATTGATCCAGCATACTTATTCAGCTTCCGGAATGCCTCAACAGTGGTCCAAATTGCACAACGCAGTCTACTTCCGAAAACATGGTAAGTATCTCAATGTCCTTACACCAACATATTTCTTATTTTGTAGGCGGGGCTGGTGCTGGTAGGGGTGGTATCAAAATCAAAAAAAGTTGCAGTTAGAAAGCAGATAATCCCCAAACAACTGAAGGAAGAAATTTGTTCCATTCTTCAATTACCTGACCGGAAAAGAAGTTGGCTAGCACTTTAAGTTTGGCGTGTTTTGCCCTCAGTTTGTATTGGTGACCTCGGAGATTTGTCCTGTTTGCCAATTCAAAAAACATCAGCCATTTAAGAGCACAATCAATCCTCTGAGAGATTTGAAGACCAAAATCATATCCCCTCTGTATTGTTTATAAGAGAGAGGAAATATTTGAAATCTTTAGAGTCAGCCCTCATAGGGTAGTAATTCCAGTCCACTGACTAGTTTTTTCTCCCTCCGGTGAACTTGGGTAATCATGCCTTGTCCAGGGGTGCCCCGCCTAGACGCAATATTCCAACACTGGCTGCAAAAATGTTCCAAACACGCGCCAAAAAAGCTCTTCGTCAAAATTGACGAAGGATCTCCTGATCGCTCCTAATAAACACATGGCTTTTTTCACCCAACATGTATTTGTTTCAACGAGAGCGCATGGAAGACAACAGGCTAGTTGTTAAGATCTCGTCTTCACTAAAGATCCTGACAGTATATATGAGGTACACTGCCTACCTCCACTTGGTCGAAGTGATCATGCAGTTCTTTCACGGGAGTATGGTTAATATTTTGTGCCATCTGCAATAAATGAAACCAGGCCCAATCTATGGCGAAGATACATTTTGCGAGATGTGAGCTGAGGCATCACGAATAGACTGGGATCTTCTCTTCTCCGGAAATGTCACTGAGGACTGGAATTTATTTAAGGAGTGTTTGATGAATCTACTAAAATGCCACTGTCCGCCATCACAACTTAGGATATCTAACAGCTCGCAATGGTTAACAAGGGATCTAAAAAGAGATATTAACAGAAAAGGAAGGCTTTGGAAGAAATTTTGCCAATCCAATAAAAATTTAGCCTTGCAAGCATACGAAACTCAAAGGAACAAGGTTAAAAGCTTGATCTTCAAAAGCCAGTGGGATTACGAATAGGATTTGCTCCAGAGAGCAGTTCACAATCCCAAATTGCTCTACAGCTATGCAAAAAACGCACACGTAACAGGAACCCAATTCCTATTATGTGAAACGATGCGGTTTTTAGAATTGCGAATTTATATTTGGTTAGCACTGGTAAGGCACTGTCTAAGCAAACATTAGTAACGAAATAAAGTTATGACAATGTGTGCAGGTACAATGTACAAATACATAACTTGTCCTGCTATGTCAACAGTTAGCGATGTTTTAAAATTAATGGTGAACTAGAAAAAATAGGCAGTGAAAAAACTCCTACCTTAAAAATGGAGGCAGAGTTCAATAGGCCTTCATTTTTAAATAGAAGGTAGGAGATAAAAACTGCTTAGGAAAAAATTGTCAGGTGGTAGATTAGGGTAATACGGTAGTAGCATTTCAGAATGAGATAATGAAACGTCGAGGTGATTCGTTTTTGATCACTTAGGCGTATGAAACAAAATCTCACGAAAATGAGTCAATGAACTTAAGTCCTCAGCATCTTAGGATCCAGAATAAAATCTGATGATGGTGAGTATCCAAAGAAACGGTAGCAATTTAGACTGTGGACCACTGAATGTGTACGTCCGAATGACATCATCGTTTGGATGACTGGTGATATAAGGAGACATCATAGTTCATGGGTGACCTGAGGTAGCGAAAATAAAGTTTCAAGAGGGTCACTTAAATTCCCGATGGTCCTTTCTCCGAGTCATGGGGAAAGCTACTGAGAAAAGATGAGGAAAATAAAAGGTTAATAAAATCAGTATTACGATAAATGTGCAGTCTTCGCTTGAATGCAGATAGACTAGTAAACGACCTAATTTCAATTGGCAAGTTATTCCAAAGAAAACTATACCTAGAAGCAAAGAAAAGAGAGCGTTTATACGTGAAGGATGCAGGGGGAGGTATAATTAGTGCAGAATGTCTTAGGTTATAAGGAAGACTAACGGGGGTAATGACAGAAAGCTTGGGGAGAGGTGAACTATTATTTAGTCGGAAAAGGCGACAAAAGCCTGCTTCAAGTCTCCTAACCCAAAGAAATTCTAGCTTCATTAGCTGGCATCTTGTTGAGTAGGTAGTAGTTTAAAGAGTCGGAAATATGAGTTTTTTGTAAAATGTCGTTCGACATTTTCAATTTTTGAACGGCTAGATTCGTTCATTAAACCGAAGAAAGGACAGCAAAATTCAAGAATGGGAAGTACAAACATACGTGAAAGTCTTAATTTAATTTCAGGAAGGTAGAAATTATAAGAAATAAAGCCGAAAATCTGAGCAGCTTTGGCCGTAATTCTATCGGCATTAGGCGAAAGATCTAATTTATCTAATTAATATAAGTCCTTGATGGAGGAGCATTCAATCATAAGGCAACCTTCAAAAATAAGAGGTTGCGGCAGCCTTGCAGGCCCAAAACTCATGTAGCGACACTAAGTGTTTTAGAACTTCATTAGCCATGTTGAGCTCCAGGCCGAAAGAGCGTCTAAGTCTGAATGAATTTGTTCTAGGCACCGTTCGTTCGTAGAGTTAGACAAGGAATACACGCATTTGAGGTCATCAGCATAAATAAAAGTTTGAGGATGTTTACCTATCGATGAAATATCATTTATATACAGTAAGAACAACAAAGGACCTAATACGGTACCTTGAAGGACACCACTAACAATCGGGGTAGCACTGGAGTATGAGGACCCTACTAAAACGTTTTGCTTTCGATCATTTAGGTATGATCTAATAAAGTCAGTAAGGGGACTTCGAAATCCTATTGCTTCTAGTTTAGCTAGAAGTCGTTTATGAGGCACTTTATCGAATGCCTTACTAAGATCAAAATAGATAACTACCACAGAGAGATGATCATTACGATGAGAAGTTAGTAGATTTAGAAAAGACATGTGGCAGGTTTCACAAGAGCGGTCCGGTAAGAAGCCGTGTTGGGAAAAGTTGATAATTTGAGTGCTTATGCAAAAATCCGTGATTTGTTTTGCAATTAGTTTTTAGAAAAGTTTAGCAAGAGAGGGCGTTTTATGAACACCGCGATAATTATGAATGACCGAGTGGGAACCAAATTTAAAAACTGGCATTATAATAGAAGTTTTCCAGTAATCGGGGAAGAAACCATTTTCGAGAAATACTGAGAATAACTTGCTAAGTAAAGGTGGAAAATCCCTTAACTTTTTAATTAGTGAGTTTGGAATGTTATCAGTTCCAACCGAATGTGAATTTTTTAGGTGAGCTATTTCCTTTGAATACATGAAGGCGAGAAATTGTTGGTTTTTACAAGCAAATTTGAAAGCAGAGGAATTGTGGGAGTGGGGCTAGTTTCAGTCGTAAAGTGGTTGGCAAAAAAACGAATTTAACAACTCTGCTTTGCCCAAATCGTCTGTAACAAATTTTTTGTAACAGTCGAGTAAGGGCGGAGTTACATTCAGACGCTTAGCCGATGACCAAGCATGGAAGATATGAGCAACAGATTTGGATGAATTGCCATCACTTAGTGCCCGAGACTTCCTACGCTTATCTCTCGCGAGCCTAATTTTCGATGCTAATTCAAATATTTGTGCAATCCTTAAATGAACTGACAAAGAGCTTTTAGATGAATCTTTAAGTTGTTTTGGTAATTTTTAAGTCTGTTCTAGAGAAAATGTGGAACAGTAGAAGAAGCTGTATTTGAATTAAAAATCGTAAACGGGATTAAAGCCTGGATTTGTTCTGTGAGGCTCTGCAATAGCTCACGGAAAAAGTGTGGATCGTTGATTGCGAATATGCTATGCCAATCTAGATTGCTTACGAAATTATTTATCATTTCATGGTTTGTGTTAGCTAAGTCGAAGTAATTGCATTTAACCTCAGGCTTCGTAAGAAGGGGGACTGGAAAACAACAGTGAATTATTGCGTGATCACTTGTGAAAAGATCATGAGGAAAATTCATAAAGAGAGGGTGGACATCATTTGTAAAAATTAAATCTAAAATGTTGTCATTTCTAGTAACTGATCTGACCAGTAAGGACATGTTTGAAAAGTTAATAGTATCGACCAATTTCTGATGTTTAGGGGTAGAGGAATTTGTCTGCCAGTCAATGTCTGGCAGATTGAAATCGCTTCGATTATTTTGACATCAAATTGGGTGTCTGCAACGTTTTCAAATAGTTCACAGAGCTCGCTTTCATTGCCAGAATAACACGGAGGATTATAGACACAGCCAAAGATATCAGAAAATAAAAACAAAGCTGAACACTTTTCCCAGTTCTTTCAGTCAGTTTTCATCAGATAAGCTGTTTTTATTCCATCTAGTTACGAGATTATGGGAGCGCCAATTATTTAGGATATGCCCTTTCGAGCAGAGGTGGTCTTTGAAGAACTTAAAAGTCTGAAGGCATGCAAATCCCCTGGACTCGACGAGATTCCAGCAAAGCGTCTCCTCGAACTTGCTCGAGAGCTGGCGAAACTGCTATCCTTTCTGTGCCAGAAATCGTTCGATACGGGAATTCTTCCTACCGACTGGAAAACAGCCCCCATTACACCGCTTTAAAAAAGTGGTTGTCGTGCATTTGCTTCAAATTACAGGCCTGTCAGCCTGACCTCAATCTGTTGCAAGGTTATGGAGAAGGTTGTCAAATAGAAATTGATGATTTATTTAGAAACCCGTAACCTCTTATCAACTGCACGATACGGCTTTTGTAGTGGAAGATCGTGTGTAACGAACTTACTTTATACGATGCAAACCTGGACAAAAGCACTTGACGTATAGGACACTGTGCATGTGGCCTACATTGATTTACAAAAGGCCTTTGATAGTGTGCCGCACCAGCGTCTCCTTTACAAGTTGAGAATGTTTGGTATTGGAGGCAAACTTCTTACGTGGATCAAGAATTTTTTCGTTGGTCGTTCCCAAGTGGTCTGTGTAGGCGGATCGTGATCAAAGCACACAGTCATCGAGAGTGGAGTCCAACAATGTTCAGTGCTCGGACCGATCTTATTTATCTTGCTCATTAATGATTGTGTACAGGAATTGCACTGTAACTTTGCTATGTCTGTGGACGATATAAAATCTGGAAAGTTATTACGTTTTAACTACCAACAGGCATATCCCGGTCGTAACTCCTATGGTGGTTCGATACCGGAAAGTTTTATTCCTACACCTTTCAGATATCCCTCTCAGCCTTTTGGTAATGACGTTCTATATACCAATCGTTATGGCGCAGTTTGCAATTACCCTCCAAGCCACAATAATTTCCAACTTAATTACCCACCGCCAAATATTTTTTAATTAATAACGATAACCCTAGTTTGGATACTCGAACTACCCTAGATGTCATATTACTTAATGCTAGATCTGTTATAAATAAGATGGCCCAACTTAGAGCCATTGCTTTCGAGTTAATGCCTGATGTTTTATGTGTAACTGAATCTTGGACCCATCCCTTAATTTCAGACTCTTTGCTTGTCATAGACAAATACGATCTCTACCGTCAAGACCGCACTAGTAAGCGTGGTGGTGGTTGTCTTCTCTATATTAAAGCTTCATTTAAGCACTTAGCGTTTGATCTAGACGTCACGTCATTCTCTGGTAATTACTGCTTCGCATCCATTATCCTGTCGCCCTGGCAAAAGGCTATTCTCGGATGTATTTACTACCCGCCTAATTCATCATCCGATGATGATGTGAAACTTTGTGCAATTTTTAAATTGGTTTCGGAGTCCGATTTTAACATTAAAATAATCGCTAAGGATTTTAATTTTCCAGAAATTGACTGGATTTCAAACTTTTGTCCATCCAGATTTCAGCCTTTCCTGGATACCATTAATTTCTCTAATTGGTCACAGCTTGTCCGTTCTTCAACGAGAGACAAGCATATTTTTAGATCTGATTTTCACAAATGACATTGCTCCCCTTTTCGTTGAGTTTTAAGCAGGGCCTCTTCTAAAGTGACCATACATTAATTCACTGTTGCTTACCAATTGTCTCATCGAAAAAGGCTAGCGCCGTTCGTACCTATCATAATTTGACCTCGCATATATGGGCTTAATTAACAACTTTTTGGACTCATTGGATTGGCAGCATCTCTCCTCCATGAACGATGCAGCAAGTCTTTCTGACTTAATGTCAGTCGTTTCAAATAACATCCTGGAATTTGTGCCAATCAAAATTGTCAAGCCATACACTTCGGAATCCACCGTCCCCCACTTTCTTTTGCCAAGACTAAAGAAATTGAGGAAGCAATTAAAAGATCAATATACTAGTTCGTTATCTGTACATCTAAGGATTGCAGAGATTTTTGAATTAGCCTCTAAGATTCGGCTTGCACGGGACAGACAGAGGGAATCACGCGCACTCAGCGAGCCAAACTCTGCAAAATCTGTTGCTCAACTGTTCTGCCGTCGATCCTGCTCTAAACGAGGTTATGAAATACCTCCATTACTTAATGAAAATATGAAATTTGTTCTCGAAGACTCTGAGAAGGCAGAATTGCTTAGTGCATTCTTTGCAAATCATCTTACGATGGAATCTGAACCGGTTCCGACGTTTCAGGCATCCTCATTTAATGTTATCAGTACCATTGATTTCTCCATAGAACTAATTCGTAATCAAATAATGCGTCTGAAAAACTCGCACTCTTCGGGGACTTATGGTATTCCAAACTCAGTTATTAAGAGAGTGCCGAGCTTTCCCCGATGGCTTAGCCATGTATTCTCAGTTTATCTTTTAAACGGATTCTTTCCTGACTCATGGAAGACGTCTATTATTCTTCCTGTCTTCAAGTCGGGATCTCGTTCGGACGTAAATAATTATCGAGGCGTTCACAAAACCCCAGCTCTTGCAAAACTTCTTGAAAAAATTATTTTTAATCAAATTCTCGACTTTTGCCTAGAAAATAAGCTCTTAAGCGACTCACAATATGGTTTTTCTACCTGGGAGATCATGCGAAGTGTGTCACTTAGCTTTTCTTAACCTCGTCACTTCCCTTCGTAATGAGCAGCAGACAGTGGTTGTGATCTACTTTGACCTGAGCAAAGCCTTTGACAAGGTACCGCACAAACGTCTTCTGGTGAAACTGGAAGCCCTCGGCATCCGGCCTCCTCTCCTTGACTTCATTGGTTCCTACTTGTCTAACCGCAGCCAGAAGGTCTTAGTAGGTAATAGCAACTCGACGCCTCAACCGATCACGAGTGGCGTTTTTCAAGGCACGGTTCTAGGCCCCATTCTCTTTATTCTGTACATAAACGAAATTTCAGCTTTACTCACAAATTCACAAACTTTTGTTAACGCTGACGATCTCAAGTGCATTTATTCATTTTCTAAAGACACATGCAAATAGTTGCGTGGATAAAATCAACACTGATCTACTTATGCTCTCACGTTGGAGCTGTACTTGGCAGAGGGAGTTTTCTTCATCCAAGAGTAGTTTTATGTGTTTTGGCCCCGCTAAGCTTCCTGGACCCATCGTTTTTCAAAATAGTACACTTTAAGAAAAATCAACCATAAAAGACTTAGATCTAAGTTACACGAACAAGCTAGCATTATCGCCTCATGCAGATCGAATTTCTGCAAAGGCTGCACAGATAGGTGGTTTTATATCGCACAATTTCTTCCTTCCGGAAATAAAGTTAGACCTGTACCGCATGTTTGTTCTTCCTATTCTAGAATACTGCTGTCCCTCTTTGGGCTGATGAACGCCTCTGACCGCAGTAAGATTGAAAAAGTTCAGAGGGTTTTTACTCGAAGACTATTTTCTCTTCCTGGATCCAGTATCTCTTATACGAATAGATGCCAGTTAGCAAACATTAAATTTCTGTGGGTTATAAGACTCGAAGCCGGTCTCTGCTTCCTGTTTCGCGTTTAACTCTAGCCCCAATCTTTCACGAATTAACGCTCTTACTCCGGTAGATCGACCCTATGCCACTCGTAATTCCTCCATGATCATTTCACCACCCCTTAGCTCCACAACTAACCGGTCTCAGTTTTTTGCCTCCAAATATGCTTTCATCTGGAATAATCTTCCACTGCAAATTAGGTTGTCGTCCACATTAGCTATTTTCAAAACAAAGTTACGCAAACATTTAACTTCGGAAGATTTAAAGTCCTTATTGTCTGTTTCCTTCCCTAACTCGCAACTTTTGGATTTCGAAAAGGGTCCTCCTGGTATTTGAGGCAGTTCCCTTTATATTATAATGGTCTCTTATTATATATCTATCATCCTCTGCAGAGTCAATCTTTGCATTTACTTTTGGCCCCCCCTCATTTTAAGCTAGCATCGCCAAGTCTTGACAACCTTGGTACTTTCCTCCACTTTTGCAACCCCGACGATGGTCTCCAGGTTCAGTTGAGGATCAAGACGGGTTCTGATGGTTTTGCTTCTTTGATTGGGGGACTATGCAGTCGGCAAGGTCGCATCTCAATGATGATCTCATGACCTCTACTGTCCCGTCTTCGTTTTGACCCTGTTGTCCACGATGAGTCCGTCCTCTCTCACCTCCACTGGTGGTTACAAACAGTAGCTCTGACTGCTATATTATCTCTCACACAACAAGGAGCGTTCCGAACCCTCATACGTTGTCAGCATAATCACAGATCTATCCCATTGCATCTAGCTATTAATGTTTTAGTGAAGCAGTTTTTTTCTCCTATTTTTTTTAAAAATTGGCGGCTCGCTGAACTCCGCCTCCAATTTACCGTAGGAGTTTTTTTACTGCTTCTTTTCTAGTTCACCGTTTATGTTAAAGATTGTTGTCTATTGTTTTAAAAATGGCAAATCGTTCTGAATCGGATATGCCTACCATAATGTTAATTTCTGCTGTTAATATGGCTGCTCACATAGAGCAGCAATTATCCACTTTGTATTTATTTATACCGCGATACTAAGTTTGAAATGACGGGGCTTTCTGGGCCTTAAATATACAATTTATTTATTTATTTATTTATTCACAGTGCTGCCGATGGAGACGATTTCCAAGAAAATCTTCGTCGATTGGACGAGTGGTCCCGCAACTGGCTCTTGTCCTTCAACTCAAACAAATGCACCCTGCTACGTCTGGGAAATAGAAATCAGATCACTGATCTGCGACCCTGCTATTTGAATGGTTTGCCACTCTGAGAAGCACAAACACAGAAGTATCTTGGAGTTTGGATGAAAGACAACCTGAAGCCTTCTACGCAATGTTTCAAGGCAGCTAAATCCGCCAATTCAATGCTGTACGCTATCAAGCGGGCATTTAAAGGTTTCAATGAAGACTGCTTTTTTAAAGTCTTTGGTACGTTTGTAAGGCTATATCTTGAATATGCGATCCAAGCCTGGTGACCGTGGACCCAACAGGACTACAACATGCTCTAAAAGGTGCCACGGCGAGCCACATAATTAGTAAGAGGTCAAGCTGAACTGCCATATGAGATTCGTCTGAATAACCTTAAGGTCTATCCTCTGAGTTATAGGCAGTTGCGTGGAGATTTGATACAAACCTCCGTATCGTGCATGGCATGGATTGCACTCTCCTATGGGATGAATTTTTCCAACTTGTCACTACGAATAATCTCCGAGGTCATCCATTCAAACTAAGTGTGCCCCAAGTAAGATTGGATGTGAGGAAGTATTTTTTCACCAACCGTGTCGTGAAACCATGGAATAACCTACCTGAGGCGATTTTAATGTCCCAGTCTGTGGAAACATTCAAACATTGGCTTGACATACATATGTTGCAGCACCATGAAGACTGTGACTACTTAACTATAACAATATCAGTGAAGCACGTTAATCTGCCAGCATTCACTTAACTGTAACTTGTTTACATTGCTTCTTATTCTTGCTATTTTTATGAAACAGATAGGGATGTCAAAGGCGTAAGCCTGTTTTCCTCAAAAACACTGAACTGAACTTAACTAACAATGAGGCTACGCAGGATGAACTCTGCAATATAGATTTCCTGCTAGTTGGTAAGTCGTAAAAAATATAACTACGCTTTACTCGTTGGTTGTACCTGTCACCCCCAATGCCAGCGATGATTACGATCTTTGTCACACGCAGGCATTTCACGCCGCAGCTGACTTAAATCTGATATACTGCTTGATTGCAGTTGACTTCAATTTTCCTGAAGTAACGCGGCCAGTGTCAACTTTAGATCCCTTTGGGAGTTCTGACAATGATATAGTTCTTTCTAAACTAGAACTAGAGGCTGATGAATTGTTTTCCAAAAAATATAGTTTTTTTCGTGATTTCAGATCAGCAAATATGGGGGAATTGTTAAAACATCTAAATTCACACGATTGAACTAACTTCTTTGTATGTTTGGATGTGAATGTTTCTACTGATACATTGTACGAAGTTCTAGGTCCACTCATTTCTCGTTTTGTTCCCCGTAAGAAAATAATTAATGTCAAGGAATAAGTCTACCTCCCTTTATCATTCCGCCGTAGACTACGTAGACTCCTCCGTCGTTTTCATATACAAAACGAACCTTCCGTCCTGGCCTTTGATCCAACAAATCTTTGAAGAGGCTATCTGACGAAAACCAACTAGCTTATGAGGTCAACTTTGCCAAAAGCCCTTCGCTAGATGTTGAGTAACTCTTTTCACGCACAGTAAAAGCGCAGAGAAAAACGCAGCACCCCGTACTTCGAGACGCCTTAGTAAACCCTATAGCTGACGCTAAGTTGATAGCTGATAGCTTCAATACTTTCTTGTCTAGAACTTTTAGTGAACATACTGCCGCTCCCTTTCCTAACATCCGGCTTTGCACATGTAATCTCCTCGAAACCATAATTTTTACACTCTGGGACGTGACCGTAGCCATTCGGTGTTTTCATCAGTCCTGGACCAGATGGCGTCCCGGTCAGCGTTCTAAAATGCAGATGCAAATGATATATTTCCGTCCGTTCTGTATAAGATATTTAATCTTGCTCTTGAAAGTGAAACCTTCCCTATTTTATTGAAGGAATCGCACATTCTGCTTATACCCAAACATGACCGACCTACGTCATTTGACGACTTTTGGCCAATAAATACAATTCCCAGAGCCTCAAAGATCTCGGAGACCTTGATCAAAGATAATATTATGCGTCACCTAACAGAAAATAACCCACGTAATGCATCTCAGCATGGGTTCCTCGAAAAGGGTCTTGTGACACCTGCCAGCTCTCTTTCTTTAATCATGCGCTTCAATCTAGAGACAGCGATTTTGCCATTTACACCGTATACTTCGATTTCACGAAAGCTGTTGATCATGTGGACCATGATCTCCTACTGCTGAAACTTGCCTCCTTTGGCAAAGGTAACAAGCTTCTGAACTTAATATTCAATTCAATTCAATTCAATTTATTGAGGGAAATAGGCATGGGCCTTTGAGTACCCTATTTGTAACGTAAAATTAAGTGCGGTATACAGAGAAACGGTGTGGGTTGCAAAGGTACAAAAGGCGGTCATAAAATTTGACAAGTGGTGCACGACTCTCGATTTGAATGCTTGCGCACAACGGGTTGAAATATCTGATGTTATCTTCAACCCCACGCATGTGACGAGTGGAGTTATTCAGGTTAGCTTGCTCGGTCCGCTTTTATTTGCCTTTTTTAAACGACGTTCTTGATTATTTTCAGTATGGTAGGCCATTTATATACGCTGACGATTTAAAAGTTGCCTATCAATATAAACCGTTCGATCGAAAAATCGTGCTTGAGCTCTTAGAAAGATCTCCGGGCCTTCACTCAGGGGTGTCACACATGGCACCTTTCGCTTTCTTGGCACAAGTGATCCGTTATTGTTATTGGCGACAACCATCAGCCCCATCTAAGCTTAGATGGTCAAGACCTAAATGTGCTCGGAGTTATAAAGGATCTGTGCATATCATATTCTAGTAGTCTTAATCTGTCAGAGCACTGCGCCCTGATTGTCTCTAAAGCACGCCAAACTACAGGGTATATTCTCTGAAATTTTAAAACCGTCGACATTAGAATCAGCCTCTATACAATATATGTCAGGCCTAGTCGGGAGCACTGCTCGTTTCTATTTAGCCTTATGCATGCCAGTGAACGGATGAGGATATAATTAGTCCAGGACTTATGTAAGGAAAGAGTTTTCTCTTCAGAACACAGGAACCTGTACTAACAACAACGCTGTGAGCTTACAAGCCTCGACCCGTTGTGGATTTGCAGATAACAGAAAAGACTTCTTTTACTGTTTAAACATTTAAATAGTTGTACCTTTAACCCGCTGGCATCGCTGAGGAAGCTCGACCAATCTCGGTGCACAACTTATCGAGATATATTTTTATTTCTAACTTTAGCACGCACCGTTAGATACAGTCATTTTTTCGATAAACGCTACAGTTATCTGGAATAAGCTACCCAGAAGTATCATAATTCAGCAAAGCTTTCCCTTGTTTACGAAAGTTGTCACTAGTTTTCTACATGCAGGACATCTTCCAAACTTTTTGGGTGCTGACTCTGTGGAAGCTCTCTTCCGTTCTGATGGCGTTCACGGACTCTGAATCCTGTGCCAGACTTCATGCTGACGGCAATATTGCTGGCTCTGCAGACTTTAATCGGCTTATTCCTTATTCAGTCGTTCGCCGACATACCTGCTGGTGCAGAATACCGGATCCATAACACTGAATGGAGAAGTACTTCACCGTGCACTTGTGTCAACGCTTCCCTGTCCTGAACTTTAATCCCTCAAAAAGCTGCAGTTTTTCTCTTGAAAACACTTGTTAAAACGATCAGGAGTTTTTTTCACTGTCAGCTCGACCTTCGATTGTATAGCTCTTTTGACCGTGCCTTTAAAATGGCAATAAATCAATAAAAAACCAACATGCTTAACTTGTAAATGAGAATATGGTGCAAAAAACTATTGAAGGCCTTCTTGAAATCAATGTAAGCCGTATGCAGTGTCTTTTGCATCGCCTGCTTTTTTCGGCTTTGCATCGTATAAAGTAAGTTCGTTACCCATGATCGTCCCCTGCGAAAGCCGTATTGTGCATTGGACAAAAGGCTATGGGTCTCTAAATAAATCATTTATTCCTCTTTGACATTATTCTACATTATCTTGCAGCAGGTTGAGGTCAGGCTGACAGGACTGGAGTTTTAGCAAGTGCACGACTACCGCTTTTGTGAAGGGCTGTAATGTAGGCCCTTTGCCAGTCGGTAGGAAGAAGTCCGTTTTCGAACGATTTCTGGAACGGAATGGATAGTGGTTTTGCCACCTCTCGAGCAAGTTTGAGAAGCAACTTTGCTGGAATCTCATCGGGGCCGGGGCATTTACATGCCTTCAAATTATGTAGATCTACAAAGACCGCCTCTTCTTTGTCCTTGCCCTTCCCTTGGAACGGCTCTACCAAACACTCACTGCCGCTTATCATCCTGTTTCTTATCCCACTGTTTCTTATCAACCTCCCCCCTATGCACAACTCTCAGACAACTGACACAAACGGACGAATATAATCGATTTCATGTTTTTAATTTATACTACGTTCCAACGTTTCCCTTTCACTGCACTGGCCTGAGGAGAAGTTATAAAAAGCAACGTGTATGCTCGCCAAGTTGTCGTTTGAATATCCTGAATAATTGGTGCTCCCATAGTCTCGTAACAAGATGGAATGAAAACAGCTTCTCTGGTTAAAAGCGAGTGATAGCTCTGAAAAAAGTGCTTACTTTTGTTTTTAATTTCTGATATCTTGAAACCGTCATCGTTTCTCATAACAAGAATATGGCTCCTGATACGTGTGCTTTTTCGTTAATAGCTGTAGAGCAATTTGGGATTGTCAACTGCTCGCTGGAGCAAATCCCTCTCGTAATCCCATTGTCTTTTGAAGATCAAGTTTTTAACATTGTTCCTTTGAATTTTATATGCTTAAAAGGCTACATTTTCATTGGGTGGGCAAATTTCCTACAAAGTCTTCCTTTCCTGTTAATCTCTCGTTTTTAATCTCTTGTTAGTCACTTTGGTCGGTTGGAGATCCTATGTTTTGATGATGGACAGGGGCATTTTATTGAATTCAAAAACCCCTCCTTAAATAAATTTCAGTCCTTAGTGACGGTTCCAGAGAAGAGAAGATCCCAGTCTTTTCACGATGCCTCAGCTCACATTTTGTGAAAGTTTCATCGCCATAGATTGGGTCTGGTTTCATTTATTGCAGATGGTACAGAATATAAACCGTAATCCCATGAATGTTCTGCGTGATCACTTCGACCAATTGGAGGATGGCAGTATACCTCGTCTATACTGTCTGGATCTTTAGTGAAGACAAGATATAAACAACTAGCCTGTTGTCCTCCACGCGCTATCGTTGGAACAAATACAAGTTGTGTGAGAAGAGCTTAAAGTTTTTTCTACAGAAGACGGTGATCGAAAGCAGACATTGAGCACTGTGACTGCAGATCAATCCATCAAATGCTGGATGCATTGAAGTCATTCATGAGAACAATACCAAGTCAACTACCAATCTCCTTTATGTTCGCCAGCAAACAAGTATCAGCGTCGGTGTCCATCCTCTGTGACAACTAAATGGCCAAAATTTCAAGGGACTCGATCTCCGAGTCTTCTTAGTCAGCCAAATAGACTCAATACCATTGGTAATCTTCTCTGTCCTTTCACACACTGTGAAATTGCTCTTAACATAACTCGCAACTCCTCCAACCTTGCGGTGGGTGCATTCCCTCCTTAACAACTGGTAACCGGATAATGCTACTTCGCAATCGCTGATGTTCTGTGACAGCCATGTTTCTGTGATTGCTATAAGGTCAGGAGGAATAACGGCGACCTGTATTCTTAGTTCGTCCAGCTTAGAAATCAGACTCTTTTCTCCAGCTAAAAGTCCCCTCTTCAATTCCATCACTAATTAGCGGCATTTCACACGTTCTGCTGGGGCGTAGTTTGGCAGAACAAAACCTCCTAATGAGAGATTCAGAGGTTCGTCTTTTTAGAGAGAAGTAGC
>WEDG01002377.1:0-32726 GCA_017591395.1 Schistocephalus solidus | reverse complement strand
TCCATGCTAACAGATGCCTACCGTGAAGAACACCCGGAGATCCGCATCGCTTACCGGATGGACGGCCAACTCTCAACCAACGACCGATGCACGTCCGCCGAGTGTCTCCACAGCCAACATCCACGGAACTTCTTTCGCTGACGACTTTGCACGCAATGCAACGACAGAAGAGGAAATGCAAAGAAAGAGCATGGAACTCTTCGCTACCGCCGATGCACAACTTAGGGATCGTATAAACACTGAGAAAAACGGTTGTGATGCATCAGCCGCTGCCCAATACCATCTACACCGTAGCGCACATCAATGTCAATGGATACTTTCATTAACCTGGGCAGCAATCTCTCCCGTAGCACCCTAAAGTTGACGATGAGATCGCCCATCGGATCGCTAAAGCCAGCCAAGCCTTTGAACGCATGCAGAACGTGGTCTGAATCGACACGGTTTTCACCTCAGCACCAAACTCAAGATGTAGAAAGCTGTCATATTGCCGATGTTGCTGTATGGAGCGGAGACGTGGACGATCTACCAAAAGCAGGCGCGGAAACTCAACCACTTCCACCTCAGCTGCCTTCGCAGAATACTAAAGCTGACATGGCATGACAGGATACCGGACACGGAAGTGTTAGAAACGAACAGGCCTTCTCAGCATTTATGCTCAGCCGAAACAACTGCAACTGCGTGCTGGAGTGCCACCTTGTCAGGATGGATGAAGGACAATTACCCAAACGACTTCCTTCTATGGAGATGTCGCCATGGGTGCCTCGTCAACAAGCAGAGTCAAGAACGATGCTACAAGGACACTCTGAAGACCTCTGAAGCTACTGCAGATCAACCCGGTCACCTGGAGGCTCCCTCACCCGGAACCACAACCAGCTTGGAGAATGACAGGTGAAGCACAGGTGCAGCAATCTACGAAGCAAACCGGATCGCCGCCGCCAAGAACAAAAGAGCGGCACATAAGTCAGCAGCGCCCCGGACTATAACCGCCAATGACCAGGCCCTTCCAACATGCCCGCGCTGTCAACGCAACTTCCGTGCACGAATCGGTCTGGTCAGACAGCTTCGGACGCAACGCACCAAGAGTCCAAAAATGCCATCTTCTACGTCAAATCCTGCCAACCCTCCATCGGATTCCCCCACCCCTCACCCCTGGCATCTATCCCATTACACCCACCATCAAAGAGATCACATCCCAATACTCATCACCTGTTACCTCCAAGGCCGCCACCACCATCATCGAGTGATGGGGACTCTCTCTAAACTGTTCTCATTGCGACCGCAAATTCACATCACAGAATCGGCCTGCTCGGTCACTTTGCGAATCCATCGTACAGAGACTGATGAACCCGTGCCTGGAGCACCAACACACAGCAGAGATCGCCGCCTCCACTGCCCTCACTGTCCTCGCGCATTCACCCATCGCATGGGTCTATTCGGTCACATGCGCATCCATGACAGCGGAATTCACCACAATGCCGACAACACCGATACCACATGCACACCCTCCACTCCTTCCATTATTACCGCCACTGCCACCCAAACTACCACGAATGACATTGCTTCAGCCTCTCCCGATTTCTTTTGCCCCCACTGCGCCGGCAAATTCAACGCACGCATTGGCCTGGTCGGTCACCTGCGAATCCATCGCGCGGAGGCTGCTGAACCAGTGCCTAGGGCTCCGACATACAGTCAACGCGCCCGCCTCCATTACCCTCACTGCTCACGCACATTTACACACCGCATGGGCCTGTTAGGACTACACGCGCCTCCATGACAACATGCGGTAAAACCACCGAAGGCTGCTTCATATCAGCGCACACTACCTACACCAATAAATAGACAACACCCTCACCATCATCATGAACCTGTGCCTATCACGGTTTTTTAGACATCGTGGCTTGGAAGGGTGCCAATCTGACGCTCACACCAATTCCCGCCGTCGGCCCAGTGTATGTGCTGTGTGTCGAGTGGCTGACCAGTGGACTGGGTGTCAGAGGGCGATGGCTCCTCCATATCCCCTGATTAAGTAAATCCTGGTGTATGCGTTATGGGGGCCAAGTTGTGCTGTGGCGCGCGAAGACGGGAATTCCGACCCGTCAGCCAATCCGCACACTCCCACCGCAGACAACTGACCGGTTCGGACGGTGGTCTGATTATGGGGGTGGGGGGCTATCTCAAACGTGTAAGCCGTTCAACCCCTGTTGTCTGAAATCCTGGTGCTTGTGTTTGGGGGGCCAGGTCACCAGCGGCTGCCCCCTCTTCCGCTTCAGACAAACCGACCGGTTTAGACGGTGGTCTGATTGTGGGGGTGGGGAAGAGAGTGAGGTCGACAGCTCTACGCATTTTCCCCACTATAAACAATCTGACGCGCTTGAAACTATCATGGTGCGCTAAAAGCCAGGGCTTGGAAGGTTGCCAACTGACGGGATAACTCGGACCGCGTGGTGAGCCCAATGTGTGTTTTGTGTGGAGTGGCTGACTGGCGGACTGAGAGTCAGGCTACGATGACTCCTTTCTTAATGTGGTCTTTATGGCACTTTACACTCCGTGGGATCCGAGCCAGGTGTGGTGGTACGTCCAGCCGCGCCAGCCACCTGCGCCTCTCCCATCTCCGGTCTTCTTGACTCTGCCATGACACGGGTGGGGAGAAGGATATAGATGCGGTAGATGCAACGCAAGTCTATTAATACTTTAAACTAAATCACGCGCAAGTCATCGTTCCTGCAGCATCCTTTCGTGGAGGACAAAGGTAGACATTTTCGGTCGTATTGTCGTGCGTGCGTGTGTGTGAGAGAGAGACTGTGGTGTTAGATGCTTCTTAACGTGTGTCGGATTTACATGGCAACTGCTTAGGTTTTTTATCTTGCATGTTGTATCGCCCGCGGAGTGGTGCGCGGTGTCTTAGCGTGCGGGCCCACGTAACTGGGTGCGATGAGCATGTGCTGCAACAAAACCGCAGCTAGTCTGCCTCACGGCATGCGTTGCTCGGGTTGCGCTGAAGCCGCATGAGCTCATAGCTACTGCTGTACAGGTGCGTGGTATATATCGGATTTAGGCCTTAACGCTGCGTCAGCCACTGCGCCCAATCCCATCACCCGTTAGTTGACAGGCTTGGACTGGTGCATGGGAAAGAGAGGGGGGGGTAAAAGAGGCACTGGGAAACCCATATTGAGGGCAGATAAGCACATCTTCACTATACTCAAGCCGACACACTATAATTTGTGACATGGCGGGTTGCCAGCTAACGGTATGGCTCGGGAGTCCTTAGGGACTGAGAGTCAGAGTCAGACGACTGCTGGCTACAACGTCAGTGTTAAAAAGATTAGAACTGGTTAATCCGATTCCACCTAAACCTCAATAGGCTCTTGAAGTACAGTCATCATTTTATCTTCAACAATCAACTCGGGTCATTTTTTGCTTTCCAAAACGAATCTGCGCCCTTTCACAATAGGTAGTGAGTCTGTTCTTTTCTTTCTGCGCTAGTTGACTACACAGTCTACTGACAAAATTAGCATGTTTTTGAATGACCAGAAAGATCACGCGGCGGGATTATCCACTGAGTCTCACGTTAAGTGTGAATGCAATCTGTAACGTGCTGAGCATCTAAACCTTCCCAAATAAAAGAAAATGACCCTTTTTTTCACAGGATTTGTTCGAGACGGGAACGGCCACTAGCCAAACGAGTCTCTGTGCAATTTCAGAGACAGTCGCGGCCCAGAGGGCAAGTTGCGAGGACACAAAACGACTTTTCGACAGGAAAGTCACTTTTTGCGTGATTGCTGATAAACGGAGGAGAAAGAAACTCTATACTTTAATGTTTCGACGACATGGGAACAGAAGAGCCTAGGAAAATTTAAAGAAAGGGTCAAGAATCAATTAACAGAGATAGACAACCAGAGACACGAACCGAGAGAGTACAACCACTTCGAGCTTACTCCTGTCCTCTTCAAGAAAATATATGGCTAAACAGAGGAGGGAGGGGCAACAGAGAATGCGGGTGGATTGATAAAAGTACTGTTTCAGCTTATTCTGCCTTCATTCAGTCAAACATAACCCTGAGTACCATCTCGGACGAGTAACATAAACATTAGCTAATAAATGGCGCAGATAGCCTACAAACGAGGCCTGCATATGGATCACAGACACTGCATTAAGCCCCAGTACCTCGCCACTCGCCATTCTCTGTTGCTGCAGATCGGTTATTTATTCAATCAGGAGTATAAGCACACATCGACCTATTGGCTTTCCGACTTCGGCCTGGTAGTTGGTTGCTCGTTCATTACCTTTGCCACCATACGGAGTTTGACGGCTTTGAGAAGCCAACGGATTGTTGTGCGTCCATTCCTGATACACGTGGAAATCTGAGTAGGCCGCCAGAAGGGCTTCACAGTTAAAGCGATGGTTAATGAATTGGTCATATTCCCCTAGGCTGTACATAGTCCAGCTGAAGGGCATTTCTGTGATTAGAGACTGCTACAAAGTCACACAAGACGGATTTTATCAGCCTGTTTGTCTTGCCACCATCTCCGTATATTTGGTAACGAAATGAAGAACAAGCTCGAAAGACCAGAACAACCAACTCCTTTTCGACTGTTCGTTCCCCACCCTAATCAAGATTCGACCTGACATCCCACGCTGGGCGGAGACCTTGAACACTAGAAACCATTTGGTGCGGTGCAGAAACGCAGCACACAGCATTCTGACCAATGCGCAGCTGCTACGCATAAGCGCAGCTGATGCAAACTTCGAGGAGAATAAAAATGTTCGGTTAAAGCCCCCCTGAAAGGTCATGTGGGCAAATATACTATCACTGTACTGGATAATTGATCAGACAAAACAAGCGACTGACATTGTCTCGGCACCTTTGCACCAAAATTACCATTGGCGATAACGTGCCTCGGAATCAGCAACTGACATTTAGCAATCCAAAGGGACAACAGTACTACACTCAGACAACGCCACGGGCGGCTTTGCGATGCGGCCTTCCGACAAAGTTCGGAGGCATGGACACCACTGGAGGGCACAGGCATTCGAACGCTCCTCAAGAATTCAACTTGCCGCGGGAAAGTTTACGTGATTGTTTGCGTTGTGCTTGCGGTCATCTACCAACCACAATACTGCATGCGTAGCCTTGACACCGACTGTATGGCAGAAAGGCCACGCTTTTAATTCAAAAATCGATAATAAATTCGTATTGGTTTTGCACTTTTTATGGTAAGAGGGGTGCTACTATACAGCGTTATTCCTATCCTAATAGGTGCCGGGCAAAAATTCGGAATCAAATTTACAATACGTCATCTATATTGCGAAAAAAATTACATCGGCATTAACTAACAACAAGTAAGCACTAAGGATAGCTAAAAGTGGGTTTCATCTCCTGTCAAAACACGCCAGCGATCACTGTCCCTGCACCAGTATGTTGTGGAGTACACGGTGGATTTCGTAATAATCGACGGTAGAACTGTTGCATCTAACATCGGTACGCTGACACAATCTAAAAGACCTATGGACCACCAATACGTGAGCCGTGGTTCCGATAATTCAGTACTGTATCGCCATTGGTTTCTTCGGCAGGTGCAGTTCCACCTAAAAGATTGCCACGATTGTACTTACGACGCCCGGTAAATTCGGCCTTGAGTTTGTATAGATCGAGGGAGACTGCAAAGAACTCTCCTCTAGAAGGCCTAGAGCGGCAGAAATTTTATTTACTAAAATGACCCTGCAACGACGCTTGATTTCCAAATGCAATTAAGCATATAAATAACGCTAATAAGAAGGATGAGGTGGGAAAACAAACTGAGGGAGGAACGGGCGTTACCCAAAAGTCATCAGGGAACACGCCAAAAATAGAAACAAGAAGAGAAGGACCCATACGTGAAGGATTCCCTTAGTCTGTGCTTTTCCACCGTAACTCTGGATAAAAGGATGAGCCACCTAACTCATCCGAAAGGCTTTAGCCCAACGTGGACCTAATAACTAGAATCCTCTGTACCAGGATGGGATAGGCACCCGCTTTCAAAAAGTAGAGTGGAAAATGTGAGTGGAATGGCCTAGCATAGGACAACGCGTCGGACCGGTCGCGACTCCAAATGCCTTCTTCGTACGTCCATTTGAGATTAATCACTGATAAGCCGAATAAGATCACAAAGATGGTATGAAGGAATAGGGGAAACTCGCGTGGTTAGAATAATTATGCATCAAGATGAAGTCGAGTCTACGATCTCGATTCTCCAGTTTCCAAACTAATAGTAGAATTAGTACGACGAGTGTTTGGGCGTCCAAACGTTGCAACCCTTAGGACAAACAGTAGATGCACGATCCTGATATCGAATTCCTAATGAACTCCCACGCATTGATGTTTTTCTTTAGAAGACAGCCCAATTGAAAGTGTGCAGCAAGCGGCTACCTAAAGAGCCATGCGCACAACCTATGGATTCAGATGTCATGGTAACCAACGGTTAGCATAGAAAGACTGCGTGAGGGTCCTGCACGGAACAACACACGCATCTTGCAGACGGAAAGATGCAAAGACTAATGTGACCCTTTATCTGCGTCATCAATCCACCACCAGATACCCACAGCCTTGTTGGATGTAACAATGGATTGCACTAATAAAACGGGGTCGTGAATATGACATGTATAGTATTATATAATAGAAGTCTCCTAGGCCAAACAATATATACTTCGAGACATAAATATCAACCTCACATACCAAATAGTGGCCACAGATCTTTAAAATAATGCGAATCAAAGAACTGTGGGATCCAGGAGTGCATTTGAGGGGTAACCGCTACATTCCTTGCGCTGACTGACCCCGAAACTATGCAGGTGAAAGTGGACGAAAACTGGAGGATAATTGACGGGGATAGAAAACGCAGTTCGACCCAATATCGCGTGTGATCATTCACTATCTAGAGCAAGATCGCCCTGCAAATTAACTGCCACATTGCTAGTCGGGCGAAATGCCGACAAAACGGCGCGCTAGGTGGTTGAGGAGCGGGAATGAAGTTAGGCGTAGGTACGGCGATGGATCAAACTCGAAGTGGCATAACAAATGCTATGTAATCCGCCTGAACTCCACAGAGCAGTTACGGGTTTGGTGACTACCTCAAAGATTGGTACAGCTACTCGCACTGACATAGGAACGAGCTAATTTAGAAAGTTATAATTTGAGCTGGTCGCGCTGTCAATCATTTAACATACCCGAAGTAAGATTGGAGGGACGGTCTGAAAGATGAGTTAACAAACAGTCATTTTTCGACCAAAAACACTTGGAAAAATCGCTAAGTCGCAAATCTCGAGGCATTAAATAGATCCGACGAAAGACGTCAGTGGAAGAATTGTGATAGAAAAAGTACTGTCAAAAGCGACTATGATGGTCGATTAACGAGTTTTTGAAGGAAAAAGAAGAACGGATGGGCGAAGAAACCTTCAATGTAAAGAAACTAGCCATAAACGGGAAGACGGGAATTCGGGATACAGAGACAGACTTGTTCAGCACACCACAAAGGCATCGCAATGAGACAACAGACAAGCGACAGAAGAAAAAACGAAACACAACAAGAGCTGGAATTGAACTAACTGGTTGCTCAAACGTTCATCGCGTCAACAACAGAAATAATCAGTCTTCCGTCGCTAAGGCCAACGATAACCAGTACCGGAGGAACAGTAGCGACTTGCGCGTGAAATGGTTACAGTGGAGGAGCTTGCACAGCATCGTAGTAATTCTCTCCCCTAGAAATCCGTTCTGCTTCAATGACAGATTACTACGTAAATATGACTTGCGATGGTCCTCCACTTTATGCGTCACACAGCACGGCTGATCACTCCCTTTGTCAAAACTGACTCCAGCTTCATAAACAGTAGATGATCCTACTCGGCAGCAATGTTAAAGTCAAAATTTGAGGGCATAGTTTAGCTGTACATTTCGTATTGGCATTTTGGATTTTTGAATGGATTGGAGGCTCAGAAAACATTTTACTCAAAGAACACTGCACTCATGTACATTACATAGATATTAAAGGCAAACCGGCAGGATTTGAGGAAATTTTGAGGTTTTTGGATATCCAAAAACATTTTCTATGCTATTTAATGCCATAGAAACAAGGCTATTGTTTAAGTGCACAGTGCTCTAAAACAACATTAGTACATACGCAAAAGTTTCAAATAAATGTCTTTTTAACTGGAAAATCAGATCGTTAGTAAATGGAAAAGAATATGAGAGGCAAATGTAAGGAATCACATTGTTTTCCGGGAACAAAGGACGAATTCAGTTTCTAAAATTGTTTTTTTGCAAATGTCTGACGTTTTTTATCGCAAAAAGTAATAATAAACTTGTTTAGCAGTATTTTGCTTAATAACACCGAGAATAAGGACCGCAAACAAAATACGTGCTGTGCATTTTAAATCTTACAACGACCCAGTAAAATAAACAAAATTAGGGAAAACGCTTTACTATAGACAGAAAAGTGAGTTCTCTCATTTTGAGCAGAGAAATCATTAGTTTTCTGGAAAGTAAAAAAACCTGCGAAACTTTCCCATTTTATCCTGAATTAACCTTAAAAATGTAAAGTACACAGACACTCGGCAGCAAATTTCATCTACTTAAAAGCGCTTTTTAGTGGTAACGTATTATGGAAAGTTTTTTTGAAAAATTGAACTTAAGCACATAGATTGCCAAATTTTGTTGTGGACGTTCATTTTTCTCGGAAATGGGTTTTCGTGTTTGGGCGAGTCTACAGATATGACCCAAACGACCATCTGCATTAGAAAGAATATCCAAAAACTCGGTACTTCGGTAAATGCTTCTAAGAAATATATATATTTTTCAACTTTTGATAAACACATAGAACAGAAGCAAATTTATGGCCAATCACTTGAACACAATGAAAATCGTAAAAGTATTCCCCGGTATTTCCAGGATGATGTGAAACTCATTGTAAGCCAACACCAAAAATAGCAAGTAAGAAATTTGGCGGAAGGAAAAATTCGGTAGGGATGCCTTGTATCGCCACCTAAACAGGGAGACGGGGAATAGGAACCGCACCATCTGCTTTTAAAGAGGCGGCCTTACAGTAAATTTCAGGAAGGGAAGATATACCCGTGCCTCAACGCTAACTCTAATACTAAAAACTAAAGCTGTCACCTTGCTTTTTAGCCTTAGCCCTATGTACAAACCTAAACCCTTCCAGTTAACACGATAATAACCTTAACCCTACTGGTCACTTTAATCTTAAGAATAGATACAGCGGAATTTAGCGCAGAGCCACGTGTATTATGGACGATTCCTTTTCACGTGTTCTGTTTGAGCCAACCTTACAAAAGCATTCTTACACGAGAAAGTTCTTCTTTATATAGTACAACAAAATAGTATTGTAACGGCTTTCACCTGACAAAGATCATTTAAATTTATTAGTATCGCTAAATTAAAGCGAATTTCCACATTTCTTGCTAGAATCTGCAGCTACATAAAAGCTGATACTTTCTAAGCAAAGCAATATCACCTTTCATACTTTCCTTGAAGTTTCAAACCAATTAAGCCATTTATATTGTTATTTCGTAAATTTGTTAGCGTCGGCCTGCAGAGTAATTAGAAGCAATACTTTCGTAGCGCTTTTGCACGAGATCGGTCGCACACTGCACCGGTTCACCAGCATCAGCGAGACATGCCGGGTCATCAATCCAATCCATAGGGGATTTGTCCACCGCTGAGCTCGAACAACCTCTGGCGATATGTATGAAGACTTGGAACTAAGTTCGACCATAGCAGAATGACCGCGGGGTGTAAAGCTGACGTTTTAGGTTGACTGTCACTTAATTTAAGTATCTACGCCCCCTTGGATGCACCCATGCAACTGTACGAACAGGTGCCGCAGTAGTCACAACCGCAAAAAAAACAGTAGGCTGAAGAAAGCCAGCATTGATAAAGGCAGACGAGCTGTTTTGTAGAAGAATAGGCTCATCACAACTTATTCACCCTATCAGAGGCCTTCCTTGTTTTTTAGGGTTCTGACTTAAAACAATTTGGGGGTAGTTCATGGCACAAATTTTCATTTTTGTGCTTCTCTAGTAGACTACCAACGGTTAAGGAAACCGTGAGCCAATTTAAAAACATACTAAAGAGCACAGGACCGGAGAAAGCAGCCTAAGGCAGTGCGAAAAATGCCTTGCACGATGGGATCGAATGTCTACTCGGTATGGCTTTGCAGACACACTATGCAGCCGCGCAAAGAATACATAGAGTGGCGTGGGTAAAAGTCATCGTTCATAAGCTACAAGAAAGTGAAGGTAAGAATTGTTTTCAAAAAACCACAGGCAACAAATCGCACCTTCTTTGGCTGGTGGCTCTGCGCCCTTGGCGGACAGACTGTATAATTAGGCGGAAAAACCCAATCGACTTGTGGTATCGGTCAACGCAAAACCATTTTCAGCCAGCTCCTATAATGCATTTATTAAGGCGAATAAGTAACGGATGCTGTACGCTTGTGGAGTAGGAACATCTCATTGGGACTAAAATGCCCATGGCTTTGCATCTAAGCCTATTTTCATCGACCGTATACAGAGAAAAAGGAATCCGTGGCGAAAAACACGGTCAAGTGAAGTCCTTGGAAACAGCCGCTGCCTAGAACTTGCGATACAAAAATAGACATGTGTTAACGAAGGCAATAGATGTTCTCGTTAGTGTTCGACCAAATGGTCCAGAAGAATTTTTCTGTCTGTCAGAAAACGTTATGCTTTGAGTGAACAAACGAGCGGTCAGAAAGCAGATGCCAGAAAGTCAAGGTGCCTCCTAACTGGATGAGCGTAAAAACGCACTTCACTCTCAATAAGCGTTGCCGAAAAAAAGAAGGGATATCAAAATGGACATTTCTGGATTACTTGCCGTCATCAGCCAGTAACACCCTGAGCAGGCTGTTGGAGTTAAGTTATGGCCCCTGAGGGTGCTAACAAAGCAAACCGGGGTATAATTGGCCAAGGAGACGTCCTATCAGCCAGAACTGGCCATTTTTGTGTCCTAATTCCCGTTGGCGACAGCACATAACTGCTTACTGTGTCAGAACTTTTTTTCAAAGTTTGCAGATTAAATCAAGCAAACAGAATGTTTCCTATTTGTAGAAAAACAATGGGGACTGAGAAAACCTTTACACGACCATAATCGATAGATAGCAAGTATCCTATAGGTTGACCGGCTTGCTTTCTAAATGATTAGTAGGGATTAAGGATGCTATTGGGAAAATAAGTCAAAACTGATTTGCGCTTTAAAGCAAATATCCGTACAGGCATCTGATCAATTGGAAAACGGAAAAACACAAAAATGCGTCCCAGTAGACTTCCAAATACATTCGATGGCATATCTCGCGAAACGGTAAACGGGATTCTGAAGGTTGTTTGCGGTTAGAAAGGATCACCTCAGAAAGGGTTATTAACTTGATTACCGTGCAGGATAATCCGAGTACGTTTCAGTCACGCCATGATACCAGTTTTTGAAGCGCGTCTTTCCGACCGCTTGCATAAATGACACGAGTTAAAGTCACTGCTTAAATAACAAGGTTTTTTCATCAATTTTTTTGGTGCTCTTAAAAATCGAAAGGGTCAATAGAAAACATTCAAAAAAATGTCATTTGGTGCGATTTCATGGTAGAAAATCATGCTTTCTTCGAACTTTTTACAGAAGCGGAACATTAGGTTTTTCAATATACGAATAATTTAGGGTTCGAGTTACTAGTGTATTTGCGTTTAGGGTTTACAGTCTACAAGGCATATGCATCCGATGTGAAGAAAGTTATACATTCTACTACACTACTGAGAAGATATCATAAAGGTGTCGTAAAATTTTGCAAACGATAGGAACTACGTTATATACTTCGTAAGGAACATGAATGAACGGATAGATACGATGCTATTTGAAAATATATTTCACGGCCTTAGCAATCTCAGAATTAAGAACTTTAGGCAACCGAAAGGCACTCAGTCTTTAAGGATTAAAACGGAATTCGACAAGAAATGAGTATAACAAAATATTTCGAACTGTGAAAAATGTTTACCACCTAGGTGTTCGGTTTTCAGCCAAGTTTAGTTTGCTGCAAACGGCTGGAAAGAAGCTCATTAAAAAGCCAACATGGTCGAATTTTTTTCGGATTAAGTTGCGCGATAATCAAAATTACAATCCTACCCATTTCTAATCATTTCTAATCGAAAACACGACTCGCCATTTCGTTTATCTTTCAATGAAATACGCCCCACCGACTGCAGGCAAGATTTGTAGCGGTCTAGCTGAAAAGCAGGTTTATAGGTCTTTTCAGAACGATGTAGTGAAGGAGCCCTGTGAAAAAGCCCACAGATTGCAAGATGGACAGGTGTGTCAGACTTCGAGAGAGAGAATGGTAGGCCAATCGACCAACCACAACTTTGACGGACCTATGTCAGTGCGATTGAATCCAGTTCACGTTGGTTTTACGATGCTGCTGGCTTGGCCTTAATTCTGGACCAGCTGTGTGCTTCCTACAAGGCTGAACATGCTGTGTCCCCAGAGCCGGTAACGCTACTGCCTCAGACCTAAACGAGGAGATCACATACACGCGCGGCACGCGTGACTGTGTCTGATCTCATTTACGACCGGACGATGAGTGAGTGAGAGGGGTGGGGGAAAGGGAAATTAAAGTAGATCATGCACGATCTTTCCTTGCTATAACAACTGAGAGAGCTAAAAAAGTCTGATTTGCGCGAGGCTGGGAAATAGACAATGTGTGGGAAGAATAGATGGGGGCCTCAAGGCAGGTGAGTGCACGCCCATCTCCAGCCGTCTTGACCTCGTCATCGGACTGCGGGAAGGAGACAGCGTTCAAGACGCGATGATAGCAACTCAAATACTATCCATCGGGACACTAGCAGTCAACCGCTATGTATGTATGTAGGACGGACTATCGTACGCGCATCCCTTCCGAAGGACTTGCAGATATGGATAGGGGGCATGCCTGTGTGTAGTATGTACGAAGAAGCCCGAAACAACTGCTGTGTCCGTCTTCCCGAGTCTTCGGGGTTTGCTTCTCATAAGGGTCCTGGAAATGGCACCGGTGGTTGACCTTTGTTCGAGTAATGCCGAAAATAGCAGAATCCACCACATAAAAATACGTGAACCAATATTTTTACTTATTTTGATGAACAACTCAATGGAAATGAAAATATTAGGTGTACGTGTACCTCGCTTTATGTTAATGTTGATATTTGACTAGGGAGTATACTAGTAGGCGTAATTCTTTCTACCTGTTGGTTTTCAACTGCAAATATTTTGTCCAACCTGGCAGGCGATCAGAGTTTGTAGGGGAAGTTTCACTTACGAGGAACATTTTCAGAGGCCTAGGTAAAATCAAAACTGTCAACGGCCTGAGAAGCATGCAGTTTGAAGAAATAACAGGATCACTCAAGCGTTTAAACTCTACAGAGAGACCGTTATGTAAGTGAGAACGAGAAGTCATAGCCACTTCGTGAGAACGTGGAGATATTTTTACGAGGTTGCATGCAATTTAGCCATTTAAGCGGTCACCTATTGGAGTGTACGCAAACTGGCGGTGGTTTTTTCTACCAGAGCACATAAACCCCGCAGGGACGTTGGCCGCCCTATCAAAACAAAACAAGCAGTTATCTTTTGAGCCCCGCTCCTCCCCTTTCGTTAGGAGTCGGTAAAAAAATCACAAGTATGCGTGACAAAAATACGAAGATGTCAACGCCCTTCGTATTTTGGCCTTTGACAGAAGAAAAAGAACATCACAGTAACCTCTCACATCCGTTTCCCTATTTGTTTTAAACGTTTAAATTGACTGGTTTCAAATTAACTTTCAACTTCTCTGCGAAATGTCATAATCGGACATATATTTACGAAAGTAACCTTCATTACTGTCAGAAATAATCGTTAACCTACGAAGTTGCATTATACCATATGATCTTCGCTACTGATGGGGGACTTAGCTAGGCTTCAGACCTTATTACGAATGCAGGTTGAACAGTCGCGGCTGAGTGAATGGTTGGTGAAGAAGTTAATCTCTCGAGGATATAGAACCTGCCGTATAGTTCATAGGCTAATGTGTTCAGCACAGCTATACCAGAAGGGGGGAGGGGGTAGAACATAATGGTTCATGACATTTGCTATCCGGATCGGGCTACGTCTGCTCAAGTCATGTAGGTCGCGGTAGACGATAGCTTTACGCAGCAATGGACAGGCTCATCCAAATTCAAGTTGACTTAATCAGGACAATAGCGGGAAGGGGAGAAGGCAGACTGCGTGAGCTCAATCCAGATCAAAACGGGCGTTTTTTCCTCACTGAAAACAACCAAGGGAACCTCGAACTCACTGCAGCGTACCAACAGGACCCTACTTAGGATTTATGGTTAAGTTGTAATGGGTTCTTTTTAATGTGGCTGTTCTGACACTCGCAGTTGTGTGAGACTTGAGGGCCCTGTCATCAAAGGTCAGGGTACGTGTGGCGTTGGGGGGCGGCGGATTTGTATGCGACCCACGTAGACGGGTTCTTCAGCCCTGTCAGTCACCGCATCCAGGTTAAACCCGGCCGGTCGTCTTAACTTGCATTACCACTGGAACACTGTGAGTGCGAGAGGAGAGCTCGAGATAGATGCAACGTAGGTCTACCTCACGATGAATACACCACTGCACCTAACTCGTGGGACAGAGGTGGACAACGTCTTTTGTGACGACCCAGCAATCGGATGGAGAGTTGTCATGATATGTTTGCGGGCGGGAGTGTCCGATCATTGCTATTGAGCAGAGAACAATAATTTCCAATGGATAATCTAGTTGGGCGTCAAGCATGTGCGAGAAGCCCAGCTTCACGGTCGTTAACTTCCCTGGAAGCAGTAAGTCCAGGACAAAACAAGGATGGTCTGGCAAAACCGGCACGGTAGTTGGACTGAGTTGGTGATGCGAGGCGACGCTCAAATGGAGTATCACGCGAGCATCGGCGTTCGTTATAGGAGGCTATATTTAACGGTCATCAGCGAGGACTATCTCAAGCTGCATTGACTACCAGAATCCCAAATGAGCAACAAGCAATCATACGCGTTTGTTGCGGACAAATGAATGCCCATGGATGAACGCATCTATGACTCTCCTCGAAGGTGATGCAAAATGCAGGCGAGCTGTGAGTTTTAATAAGGTGCTGTTGAGGGACCTTCCGGATAGCTGACTTGGCTCCTCATATGGCGACTATTGTGCGTGTCAGGAGGATTTTTAGATTTACCCACGAGTTCCTCGCCTGTAAAAAGCAAAAACGCGGCATTTTTCCCCTCACTCCAAGTAGAGTTATAAAAACGAATGACAATAAAGATTGACTGGTAGATCGCGGTAAGGAAGTCAAAAGGTCCTCAGTACACTAGAAATATTCTTTTTCGAAAATTCAACTACCAAAATTTCATTAATAAAATGTACCCAGAGTCGTGGTTTGAGGGACAAACACGGGTTACCAGCAAGAGGCCGTGAGAGTAGTTTTTTGACACTGGAAGTTCCAATGAGGTAGAGGTAAAGCGATGCACCGGGCTGAGAGGTTCGCTTGGTAGCTGGAGCCGGCTGCAAGAGCAAAACACTGGAACGCTTACCCTGACAGGTGAAATTGAAGTTTTAGCTGCGATACCACCAGGAAGGACTGCGTTTAACTGGAGAAGATTGTGTATGTATTTGTTGAATGCGTCTCACATCAATACAAAGGTTAAAACATACAAGAAATATCTAGAAACACCTGAAAACAATAAGCGGCCAAAGACAGTGGGGTAGCCTTAGTGGAACACACCGCTAAAATTCCCTCTAACACCCCCAAATCACTGAACTCTACGACAGTTTGACCTTCGAATCCTACGAGGTCCACTAAGTGCACCGCATGAAGGTGGTGTAGCAACGGTGACTTGTGCGTGAAGTAAATTATAGTGAAATTAGACTTTCGATGCATCTATCGCACCATCTACTCCTTCCCCACCTGGGCCCGGTGTCATGACCAAGCCAAGAATACTGGAGGCGGGAGAGGGCGCAGATAGCTGGCGCGACCGGAGCCGTCCCTAGGTACGCCACCACACCTGGCTATAATCCTACGTAGTGGGAGTGCCATAGAGACTACATTAAGGAGCTATTAAAGTCAGACTGTCAGTCCGTCAGTCGACCTCTCCACACAACCGCACGCAAGGCTAACAGCGAGGTGCAAAGACTGAACTATACATAAGGTGAACAGTTCCAGCAGGCTGCACTGTCTACGACGTTTGAGATTTAAAGAGAGGATGAGTTGTTGGGTGCGGTGACTGCCAAACTTGAATCCATGCACTACTTGCTACTACCCCTAACGTTGCTTCAATTTATACAAAATACGACAGCGTTTTGAGTTTTTTCACTTCCATCCCCGGCTGAAAGTTCACGTAGCTTTCAAAAGTGATGGGATTTGTTTGTTTTGCAACAGCAACTGTGGCGACTGGTGTCTGATATAGCAACATTAATGTTAGCAGCTCATTGTCTTAAATATAAGAAAAGACGAAATAAGGCTACAGAAGTGATATCAGGGAGATACGATTCGGTCACACTAAGAAGACTTTTATCAATGTGCCCTGGTTGCACTCTCTGGTAGTCTTGAATCTGTCTTTTTACCGAGCTCAGGTAGGTGAGGGGAGGGAGTGTGATAGATGCTCGCAAGTTTACTATCACTATAAACTAATTCCCGCACAAGTTACCGTTCCTATGCTTACCCTGCTGTGAGGCACACACTGTGAAAATAGTCGGAATCAACGCTCGAACTGCCAATTGTAGAGCAGAATACGACAATTCCGGATGTAAATTTCAGGTTTCCCGAGCCAAAGATTGGAGAATAGTTGCTGATGAAGAAAAATGAGCCCAAAACGGTCATCCCATTTTCTGCTGGCTTGGTAAGTAACCTTCCTTAAATATCAATCCCCTGCCTCATAGCTGACGCATGTTAGAATTCCCTGCTGGGGCCCCCATTCTGCTATCAAGGTACATAGGCGAAGGCTCCTGACCCATGTGAATGAATATTCCCGATAACCATCGGCAGGACGTGGGCTCAAGGCGAAACCGATTTAAAACGCGAAATGCCAAAACATTCCAAGCCTCCGGCACCTCGGGACTGATAGGTGACCGTCCGATGCCGGAACCTTACTCAGAAACGATTATCCCAATCCCCCCACTTTGGCAACATCTCTTGAGACGGGAGACTATTGGTTCCAACGGTGCGGAGATAGGCAAGACGGCAGGTGCGACTTCGCGGTCCCTGTCTTAAATAAACAAATTGAGAACGAAAAAGCAGTTGCCTGTGCCATGAATCCTGGCTGTGGACGCTAGCGGGTCTGGTACCTGGGTTAGTAAACAGGATGCGTGCGAGATGCAGGGTGGGGGGCACACGAGAAGTTTTCCAAGCCACGCCCAGAATAGGGAGATAACGATGACAAAGACGGTAACCCAACTATCACATATGTGGGCCACACAAACAGAGTCAGTTCGCATGATGTGTGCTGACCCGACCGTTGAGCCCAGAGCAGTAGCATCATTGACGCCCACCTACGGTATATCTGTGGATGGGTGGGGTAGAAGGGGTCATTAGCGTAGTCGCCTCCCCAGACTAAAACCGTTTCAATTTTGACCGCGTGAACAGAAACAGGTGCAATCGCTAGTCTAATTAAAACCAAGGTGTATTAATTAAAATAGACTTGCTTAAGGACAGTGCCAGCCCTTATTCGTAGTCCGAAAACCAGAGCGGGCGGCAATCATTTGTGAAGATAAAAAAACAAGAAAAGTGCATTAAAGTATAACTGGTGTATGAGAAGCTGGTGAAGGTTGGCGAAGCTGGTGAAGGCTAGGCTCAGTAGCAGGTTTGGCTGCTACAATTTAGTTTTACCTTCGGGGTTTATGCACTGATATCCCGGGGAACTTGGAGGATTTTACTAACTATAATATTTCGTTATACAGTTAAAGAGTTTATCACAGCGGGAAAGTCACTTACTTTAATTGAATTTATTATGGTATGGTGGGAATGGGGCAGAGGGAACAAGAAGGCTGCTCAATCGTCCGGAATCGTTTATTTTTAATCTGAGCATTCCAACTCGTAGAGTTCATCTTCAGAAATAAATGCAGCAAAAAGGCGGCAGTTATAGGAGGTTAGGAGCCAATCAAACATCAGTAATGCCAGTTCAGAGGTGACCGCGCAGGGATTTTGCCTTCCAGCGTAAGGTTAGCGCAGAGTTCGTGGATTCGAAATACATCATGTCTTTGCGTAACCTTTACACATCAACCGGCTACGAAGTGAAGATTAAAGTAAGACCCGTATATATGCAGATCGCTCGACTAAAGTACTTGTCTGCCAAATAATAGCAGGGCAGAGAACGAAAAATTCGTCAACGGATTAATTCTTCCTGCACGTCAAGGGCAGCAACGTTCTACTGCTTAAACAACAAGCTACTGTAGTGAGATACAAACCAAGTCCACCGCCCATATATAGATATAGCTACCGGGCTTGCAGATGGCGCGTTGAGGTTCGTTCGCCTTGAGAAGACCGGATATGCCGATCGGGAATTCGGGATCTGCGACAAAAAAAAATTATAGGATGCCTCAGTTACCAGGGGCGCAAAGTTCGCATCAAAATTTGCTGGGTGCCGAGTAAAGACTTAACTTGTGGCGTTGCGGAACGACTTTGTTATAGACTATTCATTCCTAAGATGGGAAATACTTTTTGCCATTGCCAACCCCACACACGATAGACATTTGCAGCTATGACAGTCTGCGGGGGAGAGGGGGCTGGTGGAACAGTGACGAGGGCGAGGTCGCAACTGGTCACGACGCGTGTGCGCCCGTGGGCAGGGTCCCCGGCCTGTCATTCCCACAGCCTACGCTTTGAGGTGTAACTAGGGTTGATAGCATAAATATGCGAGCAAAGTTCACCGCAAGTGCGCGCAACATAGGTCACATGAACTTTTGAGTTCATAGGGCGTACAAAGTTGGCAGCGCGAGAGAGAGAGAGAGGGAGGGAGGTGCACACCGAGTCGGATTGGGGGCAGATCGGAACACCCTAACATCTACTGCACATACACCGAGGGAATCAAACCACTCAAAACCACGAAAGCGGTTCTGGAACCTCGTTAATGAGTGATGAAAAATTAGCCGGTTTAGCGATAGACCAAGTCTGTGCAAACGCGCGTGTACTTTAAACTCGCGAGTTTTAGCGTACGGAACTTGCTGCTCTCAAAAATCGAATTTTTTCTCCATGTAAATCAGATAAAGCAAGGTGCAATAAAACAGGTTATTTTGTAGAAACTTTGACGTTTTATCGAATTTGAAAATCCAGATTTGCAAATCTGTGTGTTTTTATGTCCTAAAACGACTACCGACAAACCCTTGTTCAAACGTTCCGCAATTTTTCTGCTTTTCGATTTACTATTATATGCTACTAGGGATAGGCCCCCTACCAAAAGCTATGCTCAATGTAAAAAATGTGCTAAGATACTTTTTGTATGATTTAGTTTCCGCTTATGCGCAATTTAGAAACGGAAGAGGCAGAAAACTAAGTTTTCGCAAGATTGCTACGACCAGTCAGTTATGCATTTAAAAGCTTGGTACGGAGTCCAAAAGTAAACAAATTGGGCGCAAAAGGCTCCATTATAAGGAGGAAAGTGAGTTGTTTCATTTGCGACAGAAACATTATCGTTAATTTTATGGGAAGTGAAAAAAACGGTCAAAAATCCCAATTTTTTCCTTCACTTTATTCTGTATAAAGGTAAAATTACGCAGAAATTCGGCAGCGAAATACCTAATTAAATCGCTTTTTAAAGGGTTAGCTTATTCGAGAAAGTCGTTGAGTTTAAGGCATATATTTATTGCCAAATTTCATTCTTGACGTTGATTTTTCTTGGCGATAGGGTTCGAGGCTTGGGCGGGTCTACAAAGGTGACCCAAACGCCGCATTAGAAAGAATATCCAGGAGCTCACTGCTTCGGCAAATGCTTTTAAAAATTATTTTATTTTGAAGCTTTTTCATAACCATGAGAAGAGGATCTATATTTATGCACAATCGATTAATAACGCACTCAAAATCGCGAAGTATTCATCGTTTATTTCAGGGACAGACCAGAAATATATCGTAACTCAAAACAAAAATACCCATAAAAGAAATTTGACAAAAAGAAAAGTTCTCCTGGTATATACAAAGTGGCGTTCACGGTTACGCCTGGAACTTCTATTGACAGTTTTTAGTTACCGAGACGGCCTGGCAGCATATGGACTGATGAAAATGTACGCTGCAGGCGCACCATCGGCGCAATCAAACGAAAAGCGCCCAGTCAAACGCATTTCAAGTAATGGAAAAATGATAAAGCATTTCGGTAAGGATGAGTGAGGTATGGCCGCCTAATCTGGACACGGGAATAGGAACACACCGCCCACTGAACAAATGCGGAAGCTTGTGATAAATGTTGGGAAAAGTGCAAAAATTCCCGTGGCTTAACCTAACAGAGAAAAGTAAACTGTAACCTAAATCTTATCCATAGCCCTTACCTTAGCAAACCCTACAGTTAATACCGAACCAAAACCTTAACCTTTAATATATTCCTGGCCCTAACCTAAACTTAGCCAAAACCCTCATCTTAACTAAAAACTGATGCTTTCCCAGAATTTGGAGCAAAAGCTATCGTCAGCCTCACCGAACGCTACCGCCACGCAGCGATATACAGCGCCACCTACGAAACCGATCTGGCGCCTGCTGTTCGATCAAAGATCGAACGCCGACCAGCTACGAATCGACCTGCGCTCTTAAGGTAAATCTCGCGATTCCTCAGTCTCAAACACCTTCCAGACGCCACGCAGTACTCATACAGAGCAGCCTTCAAAGTCTTCTGCCTTTATCAAATCTCAAAATCACCCCACACGAAGCTGCATATCATCGTCCATACATTCCCTTACAGCAACCACTTATGCTGCTATGTTTCAGTCCTGGGGAAAGAGACTCCCCGGAGGGCATGCATTAACCAGCGCACGCTTCTATGCACAACCCCAAACCGGAGTCTCCCGCGTGGTCCAGACAAAACGGTCGTCATGATGTAGAGGACAGTTGGCGCACAGGCACACACGCACTCCAACGAGCTTCTCACCTGGGCAAGAAAGGTGCAGCAACGGAAAGATGAACCAAACCAAAACAAACTAAGAGCATCAAGAAAGCCCCAGCAAATCCAGCTCATCCAATCCGTGCATCCACACATAATACGCGCCGAGCACAAGACGCCTGCCGCCGCAGCCATCATCGTATCTTTGAGTCATGCAAAGCGCCTTCAGAGACCTCAAAACACACCCAGGAATCTCAAAAGCCGCACCAAGAATAGCGATATGGGAAGTTGAGCTGCAAGACACAAACTCAGACAAACACAAAGCAACAGCTAGTATTGCGCGTCCGCTTGGAGGAGCTGTAGAGGGCACGTTGAGGGCGGAGGTCCACTGCCGCCACCGAATTCATCGGTGGAGTTAGTGCAAGTTGCAAAACTTTACATTAACGGGAATATCCCTGCCACGGGGACGATAAATGCACTTGCCACGCATGGTACCCGTGCAGCAGAGGCGACGTCATTCCGCCTGTTGGTGCAGGAATGGTCTCGGTTGCAGTGAGCACTGTAAGCAACACAATTGCTGCCCCCGCCAGATGTGGTGTAAACGGTGGACGCAGAGGGACGGATATAGCTAGGCAGCCTGTCTACACGCGTGCTACAAAGGACCTGGTCCAAACAGTGTGCAGCAGGATTTTTGCGTGGATGGGGACAGCTCTGGCCTTCACATGGCCACACAAAAGGTGACAAAAAGTCCACCTTTATAAGAAGAAGCCTCGAGGCCCAGTTTTGAGAACTACAGAGATAATCCCAGCACTGGCAACCTTCGAACGCCATCCCTTTCTGCGCGTCGCGATAGATTTGAGATCAAATTAGACTTATATAGAGAGAAATGCGCGGTTGTGTCATTGGAATGGATTGGTCGGTGGCGGCCTAATCGTTCAGTTTCCTCTCTCAGTAAAAAGATCGAGTCGGTCAACCATCTGGCGCTGGAATTGGGCACAGTGGATATGGCAAAAGGTGAAGGCCGACTCTTTGCGCCTCCACCTCATGTCCAGCTCGCGCGGACTATGCTCAGTCCGGAATAAAGCGTGCCATTGGCCCACATTTGGATGGTTTATTCACAAAGGCACGTACAGTACGCATGAAATGTCTACATACCAGAATTTGAGGTAGTAGCAGGGCAGGCATTTTAAGTTGTTAGTTCTGTTTGTTGTATTAAATTGATGCATCATAAGCTGTTCAATAATAAAGAGTTCAGTTCAGATCGGTTTATTGATGGAAAAATTGGGCTACATGGGGCAAAATCCGACATTTCTTGCTATCCAGGAATTTTCCTATGCCATTAAAAGCTGCGGATCAAAGCATTTTACTTTTGTGCGCAGTTCTACGAAGGAACATTAATATAAGCCAGAAAAATTTGGAATATATCCCTTCGGAGAATGGAAAATTTTGTTTTGTTTTCACGAAAATCAGATGAATGCAGGTTTAAGAGATCATATTGTTTTCGGAAAAAAACGAGGGCAGATTTAGTCTAAAAAAGTAATTTTTGCAACTTTATGACGTTTTGTACCAAAGCAACGTCATGATAAACTTTTTTGAATGTACTTTGTTTTATCACACCAATAATTAGGACCTTAAACGCGCATATATACAAGACGCGCTGACACACCGCCACTTTTCGCTGTCACGGCGTATGCGAAGCCTGTCAAGACAGTTTCGGTCAGCAGGAAACTTGAAACGAAAGGGGCAGAAAACTGACATTTATCGCAAAATCTTAGTATATATTCGGTCACTCTCTTGTGCGTTTGAAATCTTTGAACTAGACCGAGAAGTAGCAAATATGTCGAAAAAGCTCTGTAGAAAGAGAAAAAGTGAGTTCTTTTAATTTTCAACAAAAAATTTATCCCTTCTTTCTAGCGAAGTCGAAAATTTGGTCAAACGCTCCCAGATTTTCCGTAACTTTACTTTGGAAAAACGTTAAGTACGCAGGCATTCGAAGCAATTTTTAAAAAGATAACTTATTATAGAAAGTTTTTTAACTAATTATAGGCACATATTTTCCCGGATTTTGCTGTGGACGTTCATTTTCACGGCAGCGAGGTTTTCATGTTAGAGGATGAGCCTGCATTAGAAAGAATGCCCCAAAAAATTCACTATCGGTAAATTCGTTTTTGAAATATATTATTTTGAAGGTTTAACCAAACACATCGAACGGAATGTACATTTATGGGTAATCGACTGAAGACACTGAAAATCGTAAAGAATTCACCCCATTTTCAAAGACTAACGGAGACTCATCGTAATGAAAGCCCGAAATAGTTATAGAAATTAAACAATAGAATAGTCATCTTTCTATACACAAAATTGTACGTTTACGATTGCACCTGACGATTCTATTTAAATTTGTTAGTCAGTGACCGACCTGTGAACATGTAAAGCTTATGAGAATATTATACTCCTGTGACGCGTCCCTATCGGCGCAGCCAAGCTGAAAATCTGCTTGCCTTGGTCAAACGCATATAAGACAATTTACAAACGGAAGGAAAACTGCCAGTTCTCGTGAAACGGTGTTGGATTATACACTCACATTTTAGGTTGTTTGACGATGGCCATACTTTACGTTGCGCCTAATTTAGAGGAATATGTATGTGCAAAACTCTGAAAAAGACAATTTTCCAAAGTAATTATACTTTGTCTGCATGGACAGGCTTCCTATACATTTACAACTTCAGTTTACTCAACTAGATCAATTTTTCATATTTTCGTGATTCATACCTTTTCTAAAAAAATAGTATTTCTAGACAATGTAATATTAATTTTTAAACCACAACAAGCCCCTTATTTTTCCTTACGATTGGTTCTTTATTTATGTAAAACTGGTGAACGCAGCGTGCGCTGATTTCACGTAACGGGCCGTAACTCACGAAATCCATAAGATTTCATGAGTTAGGACAGTTACTGTAGTTCGGGCTCTCATACGTGAGCCTGAAATAAAGCTCTTGATGGCTCCCTTATTTGGTCTATTTCGCCAACTGAAGTATGCATCGATAGATCACTAGGCGTAGGCTCGTCATGCTGTAGTCGAGTGATGACGAAAATGCTTGGTACATCCTTAGAGAATCCTAATTGGCTGGAACAACCTTCTTAAGTTGACTTTCGAAGTGAACTCATCAACCCATAGACGAGTACACTTCAGTAATACAAAGTACTTCACGACAAGGCGTTCATTGGAACGGATACCGTTTCAAAAGCTTTTGTTGTTGTGGGTATTAAGAAGTCCAACATTTTTGAGAGAAGACGATTACCAACTAAAGACACTCGAAGGATCGCAAAACTGATAGAAAGACGAATCATGATCCTAAATCCACCCCGTTAGCTGGAAAATGTAATGTCAGAAAGGCGAGGTTTCGCTGGTCACTTAACTCGTTGCTCCAACAGAACTGTCGGATAGTTCAACGGCCTCGAGTCTGACTACCTTCAGGGGTGACTAGAAGCCGAGCTGACAAATTGTTGGTCTACAAAAAGGCCATAGGACAAAGCGGTACGGTGACATGAGAAATGTTACCCATTAGTTATCAAAGCCTCACCCGCTGCCGCTGCTTTATGAATTTAAGTCAACGGCCGGGGGCTTGAGTCGTCCTTCCCCGGATCATATCTTCCGTATTTTCGTGCAAATTCATAGCTGAGTAAAGACAACCCATGCTATGCGGTCTGACGGAATCAACGAATTCTGCCTGCGAGCACCAGAACTGGATTATAATATGGGTGCGCACAAAATGACTAGACAGAAAGTCTCAATAAAAAGGGATAAAAGTTTTTAAGATTGATACGTAGATCTCCCTGCCGATAACCGTTCGGGGGAGCAGGAATGCATGCATAAAACGTACACTGAAAGTAACAAGACTGGTTTGAAAAAATGCGGACTAAATTTATGACAAAAACACGAAAAAATCTTGCAGAAGTTAATGAGCAACTAACTCCAAAAAGTCAAATTCCGGTCCTCAATTGAAAATCAACGGCTTTCTGCGAGCAGACAGGCACTCTTGTTTGACAAGGTTAAGTTTGTTTACAACTGCGCACAAGAGGGATACGTACAGTAAAGTCTACTGAGGGCTAAACGTTACCGTGCGTATACAAAAAGACCAACTGGCAGTAAATGCGAATAAGAACGAACGCTTGGACAACCGGCCAATAGCCCTTTTGAAAGATTTCACCTTTTAACTTAAATACAGACGCGTATTTCAGCAATGAATAAATGTCCCAATCTCCGGTAATCAATTTACCAACGCAGCAATAGAATACGAAGATCTGTCAAACAGAAATTTGCGACAGGTGACGAGACAGCTAGTTTTACTGTACAGTTCATCGGACATAATGTGTCTACTCACAAAAACAAGTAAGCATAAACGTTTACTTTAGTAGAAAACTCACCAAACGACCATAGACGACGATAGGGTTGTCGCACACGTCGCAAAGGTGGAAAATCACATCCTTCACTTTTTCACCGATAATCCAGGCCTATAAAACATAATTAGGCACCTGAATGCATCTAAAATACACAAAACGTGGCTTAAGATTAGTTTTTTCTGGTGTAATACATTTTACTGTCCCGGGAGAAACTTTGGGCTGGAGCATGTATGAGATAAAATCGAAATGCCAGAAGACTGAAGCGGTTTCATGATATGGAGTGAAATTGCTTGGATAGATGGTAGTTAGCGTAGAACGTACAAACATGTTTGTACATACACAAACTTACCGGGTTTTCCCAGTGGGACCGTTTTGATCTATCCCTGGGGTCCTTCCTCGATTTTTCAACAGCGGAAGGCGAAAGACCTTTCGAACGTGAACTAGAACGGGACCCTGAAGCTGTACGGCTGCCTGAACCAGAGCCCCGAGAGGAACCCGAACGCGAAAAGGAACGGCTGTAACTTCTTGAGTGGGAATAGGAGGAAAGTGAAAGTGATGAGGATCTACGGCGTCGATAATGGCTGCTCCCACCGCTATTTCTACGACGATGCCGGTGACTATGGCGTCCACGACGATGATGACGGCGGCGGCGGTGATGATAACTTTCACCGCTGCGTGATCTCGATCGGGAGTGACTGGATAAGGAAGGGGAGGAACGTTGACTTCCGGTGCCAACAATTTGACGACGTGATCGGCTATGGTCTCGATGGCGACTGCCGGCACTTTCGACAGAGCCACTGGACTTCTGTCTCTTCTCCGAGCAGCTGCGACTGCGGGTCCTAGAGCTACTCCGCGATATCGGGCTACAGTCTGCTTCTTTCCAGTTGGAGGACGAGCCTTCTGCGGGCAAGTCTAAAAGTGAAATAGAAGCTGCGACATAAAAATTGCACCGGTTCGTAAAGCAAACGGCAATTGTGAAATAACCTCCTGTACAGATAATTTCTAGGCAAGCCTGCGGACAGGTAAATGATTATAGTAGAATTTAATAAGATAGACGGTCCTAATGACTTTAGATGGAACGGTTATAATCCAGCCTGACCTATCCGATAATGATGATGCCGCAGCTTCTGTCTCTATGTGTGTCGATTAGGCACACTAGATATATAGAGCCGGATCTATTTTTTTTTCTTTCCAGTAACGGAGACAGAATAGCCAAGGTCTGCGAAACCCTCATACATTGACAGATTTTGTTGATACAGGTCTTGTGCTATCCCGTTCGCTACGGCCAAGTGGGCAGAGACGGCGAAGAACGGGCGATAACACCGGAACCATTTGGTGAGGGACGAAGAACGTACAAACCACCTCAGTCCACTTTCTTTGGTGGCCCATGATGTCCTAGTGAAGTTGTCAACGCAAACGCAGATCGTCTTATACAGGATGTTTCAGAGATGACGGCGGTCAAATAACTTCAGATTTCGTTCTTCTTAAACGGACAAAACCTAGTATTCAAAACCATACAAAGAAGCAGATTAAAGAGACGCCCGACAAAAATGGCGTTTTGGAACGATGGAGATAGTATGCAGAGGTTACATCCATAGCAAAGCGTGCGAAAACGACGAGAGCAGCTGAATTCTGACGACAATCTTGTGTTTACTTTGTCTATTCGATAGCTTCGTTCGGAAATATTTTTAATCGTTCACTTCCCAAAGCTGACGGTCATTCACCACAAGAAGTGCCTTCTTTTGGTCAATGATTCTACTGTCAATCATTTCGGTCTTCCCAGCGTATACGAAAAAACCGACAGAATAAATTACCACATTCACCAGCGGCACTAGACTCCGTAGGTTTTCAGAGGTTGGCGCAGTCGCAATTAGTCAGCCGGCGTATGGGGAAAATTTACCCCTGTTCAAACATCATATAATCTTCCCGAGAATGTCGTAGTCAAACACGATTAACGACAGAATGCAATATTGTCGAACATTAAAACGAATATTGAACTTTTTGGAGACACTTTGACGGATCAGAGGTGGAGCTACCGTAGACCCGACTGATGGCTGCATGGGTTCGAAAAAATAAAACTCTGCCAAAGAGCGAATAGAGGTGGCAAGGGATAAGTTATTGAAATGGGTGGGGCACCAAAAATGCTCAGACTCGGCTGAGTTATCAACGATAAAACGACCATTTACATCAAAGGCAGGGTCACTTAATGTAGAGGACTAGTCACTAACTAGGCAAATACGATAATAGTGCTTTTGAGTGTGGCTGAAGTCTGAGGTCTCACACATGGATGTCACTGGTTTGGCCCAACAGTTTTTGCGGCCGTCTTCATCCGACTTTTTGGCATCTTTCGGAGTTGGCGGAAGTTACCTGCGTTGCGCGACCGGACTCGAGCCGCCTGTACTGGAAACTCAAAGTTCCTAAGCTGATTGGACCTCTGCGGCGTTACTGGGCCAATCAGAAATTTCTCTCAGCCGTCTGGAATACTGATCACTTCAAGGATACCCAGCTGCTACGCCTTTCACCTTAGACTGAACAGAAGAGCAAAACCGTATTTCTGTTCTCAGTGCCTCGCCTATGTTAAATTTCTGAAATTTCACGGAATCGAGACGTCTTGCACGAGAAATTTTGAGCATGGAGAAAGGGTTGACGTTCTGGGCATGAGCAGATTAGAACATAGTCTGGTTCATATGCGTTGCCATCCTTAGCGTTAGACATCAATTCACTATTGTGAACACAGCTGAAAATTCCTAAACTGATTAGAAGGAAGTCAGTCCGGCCGGAAGCACGAACAAATCAGATGACGCAAGAAGTACGTGTTGGTTGCGATCAGTCGGTTCTATTCAGCGAAGGATGACATCCCTCCAACAGCATCACATCACAAAGCATGCCCAAGTGGTAAAAAGTGGTTAATTGGAGAGTCGTTTGGCACAGTTCGACAACTTCAAATCTCAGAAACAAGCAGCAGTTCGCGGAGAAATAAGTGAAGCAGCGCTAGCCGGCAGATGAGCTTGGCATGCAGACGAAAACAAGAGGTATGGTGAAGTATCACCCCAGTTAAGTACGAGTTAACTGGTTATCGACCACTTAAAACTAAAGTAATGCATCATCCACCTGTTCCGAGAGCAAGTTCGACATACCGTGGTCATGAGAGGATTTTCATGGTGTACTGTGGATGAGGGCCAAAGTTGAGCTCGAGTTAACACTATACTGCACACCGTCAGACTACTGGGTTAGAGGTTCGAAGAAAGTTCGCACATCACAGCATCCGATGTTAAGGGCAACGAAGAACTGTGTTTTCTAGGTCTCTTACTACTCAATGGAAAAGTGGCCTCCTGCTAAGACACGTAACTTTAAGTCAGTCAGGCATTCTGGAGGACTACGACTTTCTCTAAACTGGTGCATTCAGCATCTCTTAACAGTGGGTGGCCACCAAAAAGTTTTGCAAAGAATCCATCTTAGCTCCTACTTCAAAATATTTTGTAAGTTATCAAACGCGTAGTTCTGAACATTCGTTTTCCTTCATTTGCAAGTCAGTTTTGTCGTTCCAAAGCAGCTGCGTTGTGAAATGACTGCATTCGAGGCTATAAGTGACCAAGAAACAAATAATCCGCTCTTATCGCTTTCAGATTTAAACACTATCAAACATCCTTGTCAGTGTTGAGGCTTGGGACAAGGCTTTGCCCACAGCAAACACAAATAAATATTCTTGGTACTAGAAAGGAAAGTTATGAAAGAATTTCAAGAACAATTAGACTATGCATTGCATCACAAAAACTTAGTTTTTGTTTTCGGCTAACCTGCTGTATCTTACTGTCAGATACTTAAGTTTACATAAGTACTAATAGCTAAAAGCTGTAAATTTGTTTTGCAAACACGATAGAATGCATTCAAATGCGTATTTTTCTGATTGAATTTTCGCGACTTTCTTTTTGAAATTGGGTAGCACTGGATGGCAAAAGCTATGCTTTTTGGTTAAATTTAACAAGGCTGACAATCTTATTTAAACTTTTCGCGTCAAATGAAGCGAGGGTAACCTGTAGCCAATGTCGAGAACGTTGGTATCATAATGTCTGTCTGCTTTGGCGGAGAAAGGGTCACTTCCAGAGAGAAAATCTGGTGTGATAATAAGCAAGACAATCAGAAAACCATCGTTACGAGGGTATTAAATACAGCAAGAATAAAGTCCTCCTCTATCGAGCTAAAGGTTGCACCCAAAAGAGTTGAGTTCAACCACGTGGATGACGTGTAGATTCATTTCGTAAACAGACTGGTGTTTTTTCCTGTTAAACCCTGCTCTTTCTGAAGAGATGCACACCCGAGTGGACGACTGCGTCACCAGCCTTCGGGAAGAGTTGGTCACAAATGAAGGAGAAACGAGCGGAAATATCCAAAGCCGGATTCTAGTATACTTTTCGTAACAGCCGATAAGGGTGGTAGAGCAAGGACGAATACGTTGCGAAAGCAAGCATGACCTCCAATTATATGGAAGCCTCAACACCAGCTACCGCGAACCAAGGAAAACGGCAAACGAGGCTGTCTTGGGGAAAGCGCAAACCTCAGTGCACTGAGTCTATGGTTATTCGTGACAATCCACCTTTGAGAGATGCAGAAAGTTGATGTTTCATTGGAAGTTTTAGTCCATGTCATCTGATTGCTTATTGAAAACATTGACAAACAGGCTATTACGTGCCTAAAATATTTCCTGCATAAGGCCCCTTAGAGTAACAGCAGTTTTTATGCATCCAACGAATAAATTCGAGGCCATAGCCTAACTTTCCATAAATAGATATTTTATAATGATGTTATAGCTCTTTTATCTTTAATTTTTATCAAATTGGTAATCGAGTGTAGACCTCGGCACTCATGGGACGAGACTACAAATATCCCGAGACAGCGCCGGAGGAAACTGATTGTTTTTGCCTCAGAAGTTAACGCAGGTTTGACCATCGATGATACCAATCAGTTAAGAAAATGATAAGGGATTTTCCGATAACAGGGCTTTCTGATTAACTGTTTTTTAAATGGTAGCCGAAGGAAAATGTCTTCCGGTGGCTTTAACACAATTTAATCTTTTCCGTGCTGAAAAAAACTTCCATTGCCATAAAGAGAACAGTCTGACACCCACACCAGAGGACGAATAATGTTAAGCTATCGATAAAATTCTTAAACGAAGAGGCCTCAAACTATAGTCGAGCATTAATAGGTATAAGAGTACAAAGGTTAAGCGACGGCAGCCTTGAACGGTGCTACTGGAAAGTTTGTGGTGCTGCAAGCTCTCTCGTCTAGCTTTTTCAGGCAAGCTTTCTCATCAAGCTGCCATCACTTCAAATAAAATGTCCCGGCGTTTACCCTCACGACGCCTCACCAAACAATTGGAAGGTTCTTGAGGTAATGGGAGAAGCAGCAATAGTCATGCCGACCCCAGAATTATGAAATCCCACAAACCCATCTAATCAGTCACCTTTAAACACTCGATTTACGAGGACAACAGGCTGTCTACTTTTCTGGAGGGTCTGCTATTAACTATTTAATTTTAACTAGCATCATACATTTTCCTCCTGCCCCAGCTCGCGTTAATTGTTTAACGTTAACGATACTTAATTACTTCGAATCAATCCTCTTGAGGTAGCTCACATAAGAAATCATTTACCATTATTAATAATTTAATAATAAATTTATAAACTATGAGCAGAACAACGGCCGAGACATATACGCAGATGCGAATGCAGCACTTCTAGGTTATAGAACTAAGACTCCGAAAGAGTGCCTAAGAAAGTTTCACTAACTGACTACCTAAGGCAATATAGGATTAAGTCCACTACATTAAGGTTCAAATTATAGCTAAATTTGTGGAAAAGGGCGTAGCTTATTAGACAAATAAGGCAATATTCTGTCTAGAAATGCAGAAAGGGAAATAGCGATGTTGATGCCGAAATTGGAATGAGTCGTAAGGAAGGAGGATGAGATTAGCTAAGGAATGGTTTGCATAAGTCACAGATGTAGCTGGATTCCTAAGAAAAACCAGGTATTCATGGTGAGTAATAAATTCAGAATTTAACACCTGGACACAATAATCTGCGGACTGACACACACCCTAAAGACTAGTATTGACCAAATTACTATGTTGGCAGTCCAACGAGAAACATTTCACGTCAGCTGACGCCGGACAACGCACTTTTAGGACACAAAACGAGTACAGGGCAGGCAAAGCATTTTTTCACTGGCAGTTTCATGCATGAATATGAGTCCTTTTTAGGGGGCTTCTTGCCAATAAAAAGTATAGACAAAACAGCAACAAAATTACAAACAGCATTCTATATAGCATGCAGCAAACGGTTTATGGTTACGAGCAAAACCAAAAAAATATTAGGCACATTTGGTTATCTCTTTCTTCTAGCCCAATGGGAAAGAAAATATATATGGACTACGAAGTGTAAAGATGGTTAACCATTTTAAAAAGGAAAGACTAACTACGCAAAAGTATTTTTGCGTAAAAAGAGAAGTAGCTTACTTTCAGCCAACGCCTCCGACATATCTCCACGCTAAAAACTGTTGGTTTTTAAACTCTTCCGGGGAGATTAAATTCGACAAGTACTGCGCGAGTGTGCCAAATCTTGCGAACAAGAAACAACTTAGGCGATCCGACTTTTGAAAGTTTACCTAATTGTCAGTTTACTAAAAGTCCGTTATAATCGAGAAGTCTGTCAGAACTCAATAGGTAGGAGCAATCGGAATCAGCAAATTTCTAAGTACTATATTTTTTTTCGGCAAGAAAATGCCAAGTTTTACAAACCTAATAAGGCAGTATTTCAGCTTAAACTGAAAAGGGCTAAGTGGAAGTGTTGTCATGAGTTGACACTGGGCAGAAATATACTTCACGATAAATCTTGGTATTCACAGCAATCAGAATCCTTTCAATTTTTACTAATTAAATGCTAGCTGCAGGGCACTAAAGAAACAAAGTACATAACAATCGCAAATATAAATGAACACTTTTTATGAGGTTACTCTGTCACTTGGAAAAAATGTCAGTTTATATTTTTGGAAGAATGTTCAATTTTAACTATGAAGCACCTATCCTAATGATTGGTGGGTTCAATCTCTCACGATGCAGGCATAGTGGGCTGTTCTTATTTTTCATTCTGCGTAACCTAACCCATCCTTATTTTTTATTGAAAAGGTTCTTTATTTGCCTGTACAAATAGAAACAGCAAATAACTACACGTCCAAGG